>CAUYSK010015844.1:0-66268 GCA_963575035.1 Avahi laniger | reverse complement strand
CCACATCAATAGCCACCACCTGTAATCAAAACAGCACACGGCTATCACAGGGACACTCACAGGTTCAGCAGGGAGGAGAGGGAGCCTGTTTGGTGGCTCCTTTTCCCGGCGTTGGGGGTGCCGTTGCCCAGATCGCAAGATTGCAGAGCTCCAGAGCCAAGAGGAAAAGCACAGGCTACGCCCTGGGGAGCAGTTTTTTCCCCCCGGAGTAATTACATGTATTTTCCTTTACACAAGCCACTGTCACAGATGACACTGCAAGGCTTTAGCGGCAAAAAGAACCTTTGCAGTCACTAGTTAAAGCCAAGGATTTGGAACTATAACCACAAGTATCACTTTGCATCTTTAAACACTTTCTCAGCTTTAAAAATAGAATCTCTAAAACTTTTTTTTTTGACACAGGATCTCACTATACTGCCCAGGCTAGAATATACAGTGGTGCAATCATAGCTCACTGCACCCTTGAACTCGTGGCTGAAGCGATCCTCCTGCCTCAGCCTCCTGAGTTGCTGGGACTACAGGTGCATGCCACCATGCCTGGCTAATTTTTTAAATTTTTTTGGTTCAGACAGGGTCTCTGTATTGCCCAGGCTGGTCTTGAACTCCTGGCCTCAAGCTATCCTTCCACCTTGACCACCCAAAGTGCTGGGATTACAGGCTCAAGGCCCCCTGCCTGGCCAAAAACATCCCTCTGTTGCTTTTCACTTTGGTCTCTGACCTTCGAGGGTCAGAATGCTAACAGCTGTAAGATACAGATAATCTATCCTCATAAATACCAGCAATAAAAGGATGCTACCTCCGAGTGGCAGGCCCGGGGCTGTGATGGAAAAACCGAGGTGAGCTGTGCCTACCGGCGTTCTCTCTCTGTGGCCTATCCGTTACCTGAGTCCACGGCGGGGTGGGGGGCGGGGAATGGCAGAGTCGAAGTTCTCGACTTGGGACTGATGTTGCAGAAACCCTGATCCCACAGGCCCAACTCCTGAGTTGTCAGCGCAAGGACTGGGAGTTTCAGATTTAACTTCCTGACTTCAAACCAGGTAGACTTAAAACACAGAAAAGTAATAACCTCTAAATTATGCAGATTTTCCTCCACCTGGATGCAACAAAAAAAGATGAGCTCAAACCGGAGAAAATCTGTAATCTGCCCAAATGAGGTTGTTTATAGCTTAGGTATTAAAGAGCTATTAGCAAAGTGGATGAGTCCGACGGAGTCCGTGGCATTGCACCAGCCTTCGCAGGTCAACGTGGAGATGCTGGCCCTGCCTTCTCCCTGGGCAGCGTTTCAGGAGAGGGCTCCGTCTGCCGGTGTTCGTCTTCTCCTCGGTTCTGCGCAGTGTGGGGGGCACACCCCCTGGTTTTGGTTTTGCTTTTAGTTTTTCATGAAGGCTTGATGCTGAAAACCCATAAGGTTTCTTGGGGATTATTTAGTAAAACAGAGCAGGAGGGAAAAATAATTTATTTCAAAATATGTTGAGAATGATGAAAACAAAGAACACAGAACTTTTCCCTATTTAAGGGGCTTTGCCTTCAGCAAACAGAATTTATCATTCTAATCAATCTTTCCTACCTCATTATTTAGCCAAAATAAATAGCTGATTTCATTATTTACTCTGGTTAACATGCTAACAAGGAACAAGGCCTATGCCAGCAAATCTGTCGTCTTTATGGTTTAGTGCCGGGGCTACGAGACTCTTCTCTTCTGTCTACAGTTTCTGGCCATCTCCCCAGACCCCTCCAGACCCCTGTTTAGAATTTAAGCTTCTTGCAACTTCTTCTCGTTTCTGATAGTTTTCTGCTCTTCTCCCGTGGAGAGCCACATTTGTTTTTACTTTTAGTGTAGGGCCTAGAATGGATTACAGGTCTTACAAGCTTAACCCTATGCACCTAGAATCAGAACAGTATTGAAACAAACAGAAAAACTTGCATAATGTTTCTTAATATCAGGAGAGTCATAAAATTCCTAACTTGCCGGAATTACCTAACTTGCCTCATCTTCTTCAAACTTCCTTCTGGCGTCAGACTGGAAACGGATCCGTGAGAACTACTTCACTCTTCCCTGAAAAGTGTGGCTCTGGAGCAGGAAACCTCTCACCTGTTGGGAAGGAGCCCTTGCTGTTCCTAAGTCACGACATTTCCTGGCGATTCACTCACAGCCATTGGATGAATCCTCAGGACCTGCACGTGGGCCTCTGGCCTGCGGGTGAGTGAGGACTTGGAACCATCGGCTCTTGCACCGCACCTGGAAGGTGGCCCTTCCTTCCGCCAAGGCCGCAGCAGCAACGTGGGCTCAGACGCAGGCCACCCTGCTGGGTCCCTGAGCTCACCAGTTCTCAAACTTGAGCACCAGTCAGAACCACTTAGAGGCTTGTTTTATTGCTGGTTCCCAACTCAGGGTTTCAGACTCAGTAGGTCTGGGGTAGAGTCTGAGAATTTGCATTTCTAGCAAGTTCTCTGGTGATACTGCTGGTTTTCTCTTCAGAGTTGCGAAATCTCAGCTGAGACCTAAGTGTCTGCCGGAAGGTGGAGATTGGCAGAACTGGAGAAGGGGACGGTCCTGGCTCGCGCCCATCCTCACCCAGGCCGCGGCTGGGGCAGAGCAACAGCTGGGGGGCAGCCCAGCCTGCAGAACACCGTCTGGGGCTGGGTCAGGGTGCACAGTCATTATTCCATTGAGCAAACATTGTGGGCAAGTGCTGTGCGAGACACAGCTCAGGTGGGTCACAGAAACCAATGACTAGATTATCAACAAACGTATAGATTAAAACGTCCAGTGGTGCCCATTCAGCATCCTTCAAGAGCAGAAGTCCTCACCATCCCTTCCCTCTCCCGGCCCCAGTAGCTGGATGAATGGACAAGTGACCGAGTGCCGAGAACTGGCCCACAACTGCCCCAGGCCATGTGGCTGTCTGTGGACACTCAACACCTTCCTCCTCCAAGGCCTCTGTGTGGCCACGTCCCAGGACGTCCCTGAGGTGGACAGCACCTTTCCATGATGTAATCCTCCTGCTCACTAAGCGGGGACGCCTTGGCCCAGACAGCGATTGCAGACAGGGCCAAGCTTCCCCCGATCCCCCTACACAGCGTATGGACCTCCTGGAACCTCCCAGAACTTTCTGGAACCTCCTGGAACCTCTCAGCTCTTTCCCTTCCACACTTCGAGTCACTCCCAGCAGCCAGGGACAAGGAATTAGGACAAAGCAGTGAGGGCAACATGCTACGGTGCCCTTCACGGGGACAAAGACATGGTCAGAGAAGGGATTTACACTGGTGGCAACTTCAGTTTTCTAGATTTCAGGCTGCTTTTGGAAGGCTGTGCCACTCTGTGCCACCTGCTACGGAGGCCCGTGGCTGGCAGTAATGGTGCCTTCTCTTTGTCCCTTTATGTTCTGACCATGAGGAGTGTTCCGTACCACAAACCAGTCCCCAGGACGGCCAGCTCGCTGAGGTGACTGGAGCTAAGCTGGTCGCTCACCTGCTGGCACCTGCGCATGCCAGTTTTAGCCCAGCTGGGGAGAAGGGGAGGGACTATCTCATAATAAAACACTGAAGGCCCTTTTGCTGCATTTTCTCCAACTTGTTGTATTTCTCACGCGGCTGCATTGCCCCAGAGTGGGAGGTAAAGACGCGTCTGCCCGGACACTTCCACTTGGCAGGTTCCTCTCTGCAGGAGGCACAAAAACTCCACTTGTCCCTCTAGAAGTATTTCACATGGAATGGAAACAAACTAGAACCTCTCCAGGAAAAAAGCACTGGAAAAAGAAATATTGTCACAGAGCAGGGACAGTTTGAGAACAGTGTCCCTAAACTGGGCCACTGTGCCAACAGCCCTCGTGGGCCACCTGCCTACATCTTCCTCCGCGGGTCACTCTCCCCACTCTGCAAACAGACCCTCCAGAGACGGTCTAGGGAGCCACTGAGCTGCTCCGAAGGAACGAGAACAGGCCTCAGGGAGGACAGACCTCACCCGGGCCTCTGCCCCCTGCCGTGGGCTCCTTTTATTCCAAGTCCCACCAAGACATGAGGTTCTTTGAATTCTTTCTTCGCACATGGAAGGAGGAGGTGTGGCAGGTGGGAGGCTGCATGAAGGGACCGTGGTTGCTTACTGAGGCCAGCAGCTGCCACTCCGGCCACCCCGCCCGTCTGCACACCATCCACATCCCGCCCCACTCCACTTACTGTGAGGTCACTCCTGATGGCAAAGTTTTCGGGCTTGATGTCGCAGAGGTGGAGGCGGTGGGAAAAGTCACTGTGGAAATGGTTCACCATGTCCAAGAAGCTGAGAGCGATGTCACTGACAGCCTTGGCCTGGCCCTGGCCACCCTGGGGGGCACCCGTGGCCTCGTCCAGGGGGAAGAGAGCCCCGTGGTGGGGGCTGCCGGCGGCCAGGTACTCCACTGCGTAGAAGTGGCCACAGGAGCCCAGCACGGCCAGGACGTGCCGACTCAAGCCCTGCAGCAGGCTGAAGTAGACGTACTCCTCCTGCTGCAGCAGGGCCCACGCGCTGGCCAGCTGGCCCCGCCAGCGCGCGCCCCGCCGGCCCGGCCACAGTGGCCCCAGGCTGCTGTTGGACAGCTCCAGGCCCAGGGCGTTCTTGACCTGCCCGGCCACCATCAGGAGGAGTTCTGCCTCCGGGACGTCCTGGCCGCCCTCCTCCGCCTCCCCGTCCAGCAAGCCCAGGGGCTGGAAGCTGGAGAAGGCCTCGCTCTTGGACTTGAGCACGACGGGCCGGCCGCGCCAGTCGGCCTGCAGCACCTTCTTGCCCCGCTCGTAGTACAGGCAGCGCCGGTACAGCAGCTTCCCCGCCACGCACAGGTCCTCGCAGAGGTCCCCCGTGAGCGCGCCGCCCCGATAGTCCTGGCACTGGAAGGAAGGGACAGTGGGTCAGGAGAGAGGAGGGGCCGGCGCCACTGCCCGGGCGGGGGTGGGGAAAGGGACAGGTTGGTCCCTCCCCTCAGGACACTTGTCATCCAGCAGTGGAGAGAAACCTCGCGATGAGAAGAGCAGAGGCCGTGCGGGGCAGCCGAGGTAGTTAAGGAGCATCTCTTCGCCACTATGCTGCTTAGCCAGGTCCAGGACCAGGTCTGCAGCATCGGGACACCCGCGGAGAAGGAGCAGGCCTTCCGTGTCCACCTGGGTGGTCCTGGGAAAATCTGAAGCCACAGAAGGTCTGAGGAAGGGGCTAGGTCAGCTCTGGCTACACTTCAGCCTCACCCGGAGAGTCGTAACACCCACATCTGAGAACAGCTAAGTCAGGCCTCAGCAGATGGGACCCTGAGACCCTTGCCTGCCCCCGGGGCGGGCCGCTGCAGTGACCCCTGCACATTCCTTGGGCTTGCTGTTTCCAATTGGAGCTGGTGCGGCCCATAAAGCCACAGGCACGGGGAGCTTTGGAGGAGACTCCCCTACAGTACCCAGGAGTCGGAGCAGGTCTCGCGCTGGTCAACTGGGGGAGCAGGCGACACCGGGGAGGAGCCACCGGGGACACAATCTGGAGGTGGAGGGAGTGCTGTGTCCTGGCGATGGTGAGGAAGGCCACCCAGGATCCCCTGGGCATTTCTCCTCTACACCAGGGGACCTCAAGAATGAGCCCCCGCGGGGACCCGGTGACCCTCCCCACCAGCTGACATGTGCCCTAAGAGGACGGCCCAGCCCCACAATCCTGCAGGAGGGAGGTAGGAGTGCAGGCAAAGGATCGTCACTCTCCTCTCTCTTTTCTGTCTTTTACGGGAAGTCTATGGACTCATTTTTATTAGGAGTTGAGCATATTTTCTAATCCCACCCTTTTCCCCACCAGTGACTTTTCCTCCCACGTCAGCAAACAAAGGCCTCTCTTTCTTCCCAGAACGTTCACAGAGCTCCGTGAGACAGGAGATCATCCTAGTGCCTCTGAGGCCCTGAGACAAGTATAAAATCCCGAAGTTGCTTCTTGCACCCTATTGCGTGTGTTACCAAGTGCCCTGAAGGACCAGCTGGAGAAAACGGGCCTCGGGGGGCTCTGCACAAAGGGATGGAGCAGCCCCAGAGAGCTCGAATCCTGAGCATGTCACCGAACTGCTCTGGGCCTCGGATTCCTTCCCCGTACCACACCCGCTCTGCTCCTGGCCCGGAGGTTGCACGGGCCACTGAGGAACGTGGAGGCCACAGCACGCACGCACGCGCCAGGCAGCCTGGGGTGGCCCTGGAATGACACTTAGATAAGGGACTCTGCGCTGTCCAGATGCTGGCTGGTGTCGTGCCACCCCGAGTAGACTATAAGCAGCTCCTTGAAGTCGAAACTGTCCCTCCGGTGCCTAGACATAGGAATAATTCCAAAGTCAAAAAACTCCAAAAACTACCAGATTTTCACAACTCATTTGGCCTCCTGTGGCGTCAAAGCCCACCTGAAAAGATGTGAGGCTATTTATAGTCTATATATATTCTATTTGGGGTATGAATTCGCATACATTTTGCAGCAGAATTATTAATTTTTTGATTCCAGGTGCTGCCCCTATGCAAAATATAAGTTATACGTCCCACGTTATCTTTCTACCACCCAAAACACGCCTGGCCCCATGAAGTCAGATAAGGGATTGGGGGCCTTTATAAACACTGCAAGCTCGTTGTTCAAAGCCCTTATTTAAAAGAAATACTCCCAGGGCTTAAAAGAAATGTCTAGATTCTCAAGACTATTTCAGGCAGTCACCCGACAACAGACTGAAAGGTCAAAGCCAGGCCGTCCAAAGCCAGGCCAACCGAGGGGGGCCCCGCCAACCCCTGCGCTCTAGATCTCCATGCGCCACACTGGCCGACACCACGATGCAGCCACAGAGACCTGCAGACAGAAAGTCGTGAGCCCGATCCTCGAGCCAGCGAGGCCGTCCTGCTTGCCAAAGGCTGGGTTTTGGCCTTTCGAAATGCACCCCCATAATGCAGCAGCGTCAGCAGACACTCACAACTGCTCTACACACACAGGAAGCTGTGTGCATGCTGTGTTCCTCTTGGAATTTAACTTCACAGAATTTTGGTAAAACGCCATTCTTTGGCTTTACGCCTGGGGTCTCTTTCCAAGGCATGGGGTCATGAAATGAGCATGGAAGGATCAGGACCCTTGTGTCAACCACACTTTGCTTATAATTGCTTCCATATCACCCCTTGTGGAAAAAACGGCAGCTGGCCAGGGTCCTTGGGGACCTCTCAGGGAGTTTCAGGTAGTCTGCCCGGGAGGTGAGGACGAAAGGGAGGGCACTGAGACAGCCACGGGGTAAGAAGATGCGAGAGACAAAAATAGCACAGGGTGTTCATTTTACTTATCGTGGGGGTTTCTTTCTCTACTTTATATGGTACTCAGAGTTTCATGTCTCTATAATAAACCTGATAAGAAAATGCAAAAAATTGTTTCCTGATTTCCTTATAAATCCCAAAAACCCTGAATATCCAAAATGGTTTGATTCAATTCTATGAACATTTTCATAGTGTTATCACATTTGTAATTTAATCAAAAGTGCTTTTGCAGGAGATACAGAACAGAACTGAGAAAGACAGACAAGCAGGTAGCAGACAAGTGGCAGGAGGTGGCCATCCTCAGCTGGGAGCTTCAGAGTCGCTGGGTGCTGGGAGGAGGGTGTGGGGAAGACTCGGTCCTGCCGGCCACTGAGCGAGGACGCCCAGGGTAGAAGAGTGGCAGATGACAACTGGGCCCTGTCTTCCGTCTGCCCATGAGCCGGGGAGTGAGGAAGGGAGCACCTGTGACTGCCCGGACCCTCACTCTTCTCATCTGAACTGCAGCCACCATTGCCACTGGCTGGAGAGGGACACCTGAGGACCACAAAGCCACCTCCCTTCCACCAGGCCTGCGACTGCTCATGGGCAAGGCCTTGGGCATCAGCCCCATCTTGCCACCCGCCAATCAGTGGCCCCAGCTTTCCACAGCTAACCCAGCCGTGTGTGAGCGAGGATGGGCCACTGCCCGACTACGGCTGCCAGGGCAGAGGTGGCTCCTAAAGGATGTTAGAGCGTGACACGACAGGAACAAGGTGAGGCTCAGCTTTGGGGCAGACTGGCTTTGCCCCCACTAGCTGTGTGCTGTTTCCAAGTCTTCAAAATGAGGAAGATGATGCTGTGTCACAGGAGACTTGAGAAGGTCGAACAAGGTCACAGACAGATAATTCCTGGCACAGTGCCAGCCAGCAGTGGTCTCAGCCAATGTTAGTTCCCTCCCTGCTCCAGCCTAGTTATGGAAGGGCGGGGAGCAGGGGGTGCTCTTCCTGGAGGAGAAGCATCGTCAGAGCTCAGCTTAGAGAGAGGAATTAGCAGCGTGCCTAGCAGAAGAGCGAGCGGTTCAGCCACAGGAATAACCTGCATAAAGGCCCAGAGTTTCGCAGCAGCACTGTGTTCAGAGGACCAAAAATGGTTCAGGGGAGCAGACAGCTAAGTTACAGCAGGCACCTACGTGACCACCTGGGCTTTCTATCAAAAATGCTACTCCCTTGTGTCCACATCTGACATAGGTGCTTCCTGCCCAGCAAGGATCAAATCAGCCCTGGCCCCGAAGCCGGTCCACCCCCAAGTGGAAATTCTTGCCTCCCTCCCCTGCCCCCAGATCTCATTAAATCACGGCTGGGCCGCCCCGAGTCCCCATAGCACGGGGTTTTACCCAAAGCTGCAGCACGTCAAGGAAATAAGATAGAAGTCAGAGTGAAATCTGTACGAGGTTTGTCTCTGTGAATTTGGAAGGCCACTCCGAACAGGAGTTGCAAGATGTTTTGCACATGGTATAATTGTTGGATTTGGCATGCGGCCTGTGGATCCTGGAGGGAACATCCATTTGGGCCGTTTTTCTGAAGATCAGCACATTGGCTTACAAGCGTGCCGCACCCATGGCTGGCTTCGTGCTGTGGCGCTGGGTATTAGAAAGGGCAGGACACAGAGCAGGGTGACCAAAGCCTGGGGACTGGCCAGCGACCACAGGCAGGGTCTCAGGTTTATAACCTTCCTTTCCAGGACTCCAGTCACCCCGTGTGTCATACAAGATCGTTTATACTAAAGCACAGCAGGCACTAAAAAGTATCCAGCAGCTCCTCAGCTTACGATGCGTCATGTCCTGATAAACCCGTGGTTAAGTGAAAATGCATTTAATATCCCTAAACTACCAAGCACCACAGCATACCCTAATCCGCCTTAAACGTGCCCAGAACAAGTACTTCTATTAGCCTACAGTCAGCACAAGCACCTAACACAAGCCTGTTTTACAATACAGTGTTGAATATCGCGTAGTACTGAATGCTGCACCGACAGCGAAAAACAGAGTGGCTGGACATACTCAAAGATGGTTTCTACCGAATGCAAACCGCCTTCACACCTTCGTAAATTGGAAAATTCCTAAATCAAACCATCCTAAGTCAGAGGCCATCTGTATACAAGTGTAGCTATCACAGAGCTGTTCCTTGTTATCCTCTGTGACAAAGTCTTCTTGGCATTTCAGTTCCTACCCTTCTTACGTAGAATGGCAAATCTGTCCACTACGGCTGGTGACCAGTGTTTGCAGGATCTTGTTGCGTGTCTATGCCTGCCAAACACAGAAAACAACTTAATCCAGCATTTTTTTAAAAAGCTAATATACAAATTGCAAGTTTAAAAGGTAATCAAAAACTTTGTCATGTTACAGACAATGGCGGAATTATTTTAATAGCAGCATGTCCTCTCGAAGTAGCTATTTTTTAACTCAGTAAAAGTGGTTTATTTAGGTCCATTGTTTGAATCAGACTTTATCAGACTTTTCTCTGCATGGAGGATGTCCTAGCTGCCAGCTTGAAGACAATGACATTTCTGTGCCTAAATGCGTTTGCATATAAAATCCACAGGTTTCAGGCCGGGCACAGTGGCTCACACCTGTAATCCTAGCACTCTGGTAGGCTGAGGCGGGATGATCGTTTGAACTCAGGAGTTTGAGACCAGCCTGAGCAAGATCGAGACCCCGTCTCTTCTAAAAATAGAAAGAAATTGGCCAAACAACTAAAAATAGAAAAAATTAGCTGGGCATGGTGGCGCCTGGGAGGCTGAGGCAGGAGGATTGCTTGAGCCCAGGAGTTTGAGGTTGCTGTGAGCTGTGATGAAGCCACGGCACTCTAACCCAGGCATCAGAATGAGACTCTGTCTCAAAAAAAAAAATCCACAGGTATCCAAGTTGACAATAAACTGAAAAAGAAAGTTAAAGTCTCATTGTAGTTAACTCTGGTGTGTTTTTAAAATTGATTAAATCCACGGTGGCCTTGTGTTTCTCACGGACATGCGCACACACACAAACGCTCATTGCCATCATATTGGTCCCAGCTCTGGTAAGCAGCGTTCTTTGCAGTTAGCACTCAGTACCTCTGCAATTTGTGTCACGGTTCTCAGCAGAAACAAAACCTGCCCACTCTAGTCCAGGGAAGTGCTGGCAGGGTCTCGGAGGTCAACCTAAGAGCTGGGTTTTCTTTCGTTTGTTTTTGTTTTTAAGGAGCATTAAGTCCCTGTGCAGTAGGTGACATTCATATTTCATGACGGTGTTCCTCCCGCACGGCCACGCTGCGCACCGCAGAGCCTCAGCGCAGGTAGCACGGCCACCGCGCACCCCCCGGCGTACCCCCCTCGCTGTCAGGGAGGAGGCCGAGCACTGAGGGAGGGAGTCGTTCACTGCCGAAACCTCTCTGGGTAAGTGCCCTGCATGCTGCAGTCCTGTGGGGGCCCTGGCCGTGTCTACCGCCACAAAGGAAGATAAGCCTGCCCTACTGAAAGTGAATCTCTAATGTCGGCCACTAAATTGAACGCCATCCAGACCTAACTAGCCTAAAAGGCAGTTGAGCCTTCTGAATAACACAGTCTGTGGGGATATTTCTGAGATGCTTTGCAAAGGCTACTATGGAAGGGTTAAGCACACTGAGTTGTCACTTAGGGTTTCCACTGTTATGGAAGCCACTTACTGCCACGGCATCTCTACTATCACACTGCACAGAGTGACATCCTGCTCCTCAGCATACCAACCGTGGGAAGCAGGGCAAGTTACTTGACCTCCTTAGGACTCAGTTTTGCCATCTGTGAAATGGAAATACAAAAAGCAAATACTTCGTAGAGGTTGTTGAGAGAATTCAATGCAACGATGAGCCTGAAACGCCTTAGCCCAGCGCCTGCCCAGACAATGCATTCACAGGCAGCGGGCACCTTCCGGCCCTGGTGGGAAGGGCTCTCCACCTGCAGACCTCGAAGCCAGGCTTGTCCCCATCCAGCACCACACCACTCCTCAGCCTGGCTGGGCCTCCTGCCAGGGCCACTGGAAACACAGGGCTCTGGAAACCTCCGCGTCAACTCCATGGGTGTCCACAGTTGGTGATGACAGCATGTGCTGGAAAGCCGCAGTCAAGGGGAGCAATGGGGTCTGACCAGGAGAATCCAAAGCTCGAAGACCCGGGACTCAAGTCTTCTGGAACAATTCAAGTTGGCTCTTCTGGGGACTCCTGTGCATGGGGTGTGGTTGGCTCCCTCGGGGTGGGGGGACTCGGAGGATCCCACAGACCTCTGACCTCTGTCCCCTGCCCAGCTCCTAAGCTGTGAGGTGGGTTTCCCCTGACAGGCCCGCAGTGCCACCGGCCAGGCCTGGGAACACGGGCAGACGCCGCCCGGCCGGGAATTCACCACGACTTTGGCTGGGCCAGGAGGCCTCCCTTGGCTCCCCCGGCAAGATTGTTTCTTCTGGGCTCCAGTACCCAGAGTGACAGCTAATGAGGGTCTGGAGGCCAGTCAGAAAAATTGCAACCAGTTTTATTATTACAGATAAAAGTCAGGCAGAGCGAATTGGAAAGCGCCGCTGAGCTAGAGACAGAAGCTCGATTCAGCTCAGGTCCTCAGAAGTCACGGTGCCAACCTCTGCCTGGCACCGTGACCCAGCGGAGTCTGGACGGTGCACACCCGGGTCCTATTTAAACACTTCCAGCTCCGGTGCAGAGTGTCCAGTTGAGAGCTGAGCCAGGGCACTGTGTAGGTCCCACATCGACAAGCTCAGAACGAAAACGGTAGAAAGGGCTGTGGCAGGTCCGAAGGGAGAGGAAGTGAAGTTCCGAGGACGTGTGGGGAATAACGATCTCAAACAGGCCTGGCGTCCAAACAGGGCTCCAGACAACTCAGTTCCCCAGGGACAGCGTCGCAGAAACTTTCAGGAAGACCCACGGGGCATTTTAAATCGTTCTTTGGCAACAGGGAAGACGGAGGGCCTTGAGAGGCAGAGCCCGCCGCTTCAGCTTTATGTGTGACTAGAAACGAGCCCGCGTGGCTGCCACCGACGATGCACCGGCACAGCCTCTGGACAGAATTGGTTTGAATTTACGACCCGGAATGCCGGGAAAGTTATGATTCGCAATTACTTAAATTCTATTAGGCGATTCAATTTCCATTAGGCCTTTTCCCACTTAGTCAAAGGTAAAGAGATGAAAAATGGTGTTCGTTCTTATTTTAATCCAAAAGATTATTATATTAGATTTGTGAATAGGTGATCTCTCCTAGCTGACCATCAACTTCTGTTTACTATAATTAGTCGATCGGCCCCTCCCCGCAAAAAGCAAGGGAACAAAAACGGATTTTTACACGAGTTACCGAGAAAATCAATGCCACTTAAAATTTGATAGAACTTCAATGTTACGGTGGAGGGCAGGTGGACGGAGAGAATCTGTGACGTGTCTCACCTGCATGTGGTCGATTCATGATGACACGTGTCACATTCGATTAGGGAGCATGACTTGTTTCAGCTTGCATCTTTGGCTCATTATTTTTAAAATAATTTTACAGTCTCACAAAATCATTTACTTTTAGAACCTTCAGGCTCCTACGTTTTGTGAAAACCTACAATCTCAAAAAGCCCACCCATATGTAAGCAATTGGACTGAAAATTTCCCATGTGTTTTCTGGAAGATTTTTTAGAAAATAGATCACTTTTCAAAACAAATGCTTAGATGGTCACTATTTTAGGAAGTGGATGATCACTGAGATCATTTAACAGTGGTCTCTGCTATCTTCCCCTTTCTTGGATTTCCTTTTAGGGATGCCTGCCTTTATTCAAGTCTCCACCAAATGCACAGACTAAGGAGCAGCCCACGTTTCAAACCAACTCAAGATGAGCATTTTGCTTCACAGTGTCCGTGGGCCAAGCGCACGCAGCAGGCTGCAGAAAGCCAAAGTGTTTCTTTCTCTCCCTAACTGGGGCTCAGCCGAGGAGCTGTCCGGTGCAAGGCCCTCCCGGTTTGGAGACCGCTGTGGAGGACCAGGACAGGGGTCCGTCTGGTCCAAGCCGCCTCCGCAGCGCGCTCTGCGCACCCCAGGGCACTGTGCCTGCTTCCCCCAGACCGCTACCGCGGAGAGCCTTGGCTTTGGGGTGCAGGGTGGCAGGGGCCCTGCCAGCTGCCTGCTTGTGGCTGGCAAGGTTGGGGGTGACCCGGCAGCCCAGGGTGGACTCACAGAACGGCGGCTGGGCTAGAGCGCTGGGACCCCAGCAATAGAGGCGTAGTCCCTGCCGGCCCCGAACCCCGCACAGCGCGCGGCCGGAACCCAGCCGCCCGACACGGGACACGGGCACGGAGGAGCCTCCCGGAGACTCGGATCAGGACCCAAACTTCCTGCAGGAGCTCGGACTCAGGGGTGATGGGAGAAAGTCGGACGGGAAGATTGTCTTGGGACAAAGGACCAATTTTGGCGAAAAGGGGAGAATACTCCCCGCGCGCCCACAGAAGGACCACCCCGGCGAGTCCCCGTTGGGAGACCCGGTCCTGCGCCTCTGGCATTCCATGCACGTGTCCGGACCCCACTGCCCCCAGAGGGTGCCACCACCATCCAAGTACCCAGGGTGGGGTGGGCGCAGCGACGCCGCAGCGCAGCGGGCGGGCGCGGGCAGGGCGTCCGATCCCCGCTCCCGGGACGCGCGGCGCGGGACAGTGCGGCGGCGGGACCTACCAGCGCGGCCAGGATGCGCCGGCTCTTCTCGTCGGTGCAGCGCTCGGAGAGGACGCCCGGGTGCGCGCGGAGCAGCAGCGCGCCCGCCAGCACCCAGCCGGCAGCCCACGCGGCGCAGGCGAGGAGCGCGCCCTGCCCGCAGCGTCCGCAGCGCCCGCACCGTCCGCGCCGCCGGGCCCGGCCCCGCGCGCCCGCCGCCCGCGCCATGGCCAGCCCGGCCGCGCCCCCGCCCCGCCGCCGCCCGCTCCCGCGTCCTGCGGATCCGCGACTCAGCCTGGCGCAGCAGGGAAGGGGCGGGGAGGGGCAGCGCGAGGGGAGGGGGCAAGCTCCGCGCCCCGCCTAGCCCTGGGACAGCGGACGGGGTCCTCCCGCCGCACGCCCTGCTCAGCTCTCCCCCCAGCCACCCTTTGCACTTTCTTGGATTTTTTTTTCCTTTTTTGCACTTTTCCCCCAGGAAGCCCAGCTCCCCATTTAAAAGGATCCGGTTGGCTTCACCTCCGCCCCTTTTTTGCACGCCTGGCCCTCTGACAGCACATCTTTAATTGCCAGATAGGATCCCCCTTCCCGCCTGGGCACTCAGGGCGCGGCCGCCGCGCTCTGTCCTTCTCCAGAAGCCCCACCCCACCGTCCCCGGGACCCTCGGCGCTCTCGCTGCAGCTCCGTCCTCCACCGTTCACCTCTGATGAACGCGGCCCTCCCCTGAGTCCGACCCCAGCTGGGGTTTCCTCCGGGCCGTGCGCAGCGTCGGGGATGGGGACAGTCCGGCGTCCGCACTACCCGGCCAGACCCTTCCCACGGGCACCCCGAACCAAACCACGGAGTCTCCGGCTGCCAAAACCTCGCGGGCGTCCCTCTCAGGGTTGAAAAAGGGCCGCACTCTTTAAACATTTCCGCTATCTCCGGCGAGGGGCCAGCGTGCACGACGTGTCCAAAGCTGCATTTATGTGTCCGCAACGTCACCTGGGGAGCACGCTTCCGTGCGCGAACCCAGCGGGTACATGACCTGGGCTGGTGCCTGGGCCCACAGAGCGGTTCCGGCCGCGCTGTCCCTGCGACTCCGCAAACTCCTTTCTGCGGCGAAGAGGGAGCGGGCGCCCGCCCCAGGGGAACTGTCCCCGACGAAGGGCCCTGAACGCCGCGCCCGCGTTCGCTTGACAAAAGCTTATTCAGCGCGGGTCACGCGCCAACCCCGTCCCGAATTTCACCGTGATCCCTTCCCAGGTCGGGGATGACGAGAAGCTCTCGCCCTGATAAATTCTGTAATTACCCCTCAAGAACCGTCTCCGGAACCTTCTCTTTCTGACTCGCTTGTTTAACTACTCTTGTGGCTGGCTCAGTGGCAGAAGGCTCCGGGGAATCAGGAAACATCAGATTAACAATCGCAGCACTAAGGAGCACTTTGGGCACATCACAAACACCAGGGACCCCGGGTTCCGGCATCACCCAGTGGGGGGCAGCGGCCGTTCAGAGTGAGGGCTGTCCCCACCGCCGCCCAGCCCCAGGACAGACCCAGCCGGGGCGCAAGTGTGAATAGTTGCATAGGCCAGTGGGATGAAACCTTTGTTGTCTCATTTCAGGATAGGTGTGGAGCACAGAAAGCATCTAAGGACATGCTTTAAAATCTCAACTTGATGGTGTGAAGTTGTTTCCCTTTTCCAGGGATTTTATTTGGTGTGGGGAGGAGGGTGCCGCAATGGGAAGGAGAATGAGATAAAGAACTGTAACCATTCATGCTTTAAAAGGTAGGAATAAAAATCACAGGGGAAAAGCAGAACTTAAAATTGAAATTAACAACGTTAGGATTTGCAAGTTAAGTTTTACTTTTTTAACTTTTAAAAATCTGTTATTAAACACACTTCTTTTGGCATTTTATTAAGAAAAATATACAGAAGAAAATAAAATTTTTTTCTTTTAATAAAACTAATCACACAATAAAGGGATCCTTTTAGCATTCAGCACTGTTTTAATACGGAAGTTACAGTACCGTCTAGAGCCAAAACAAAATCCTTAGACTAAAGGACCTATGCAGGGTTACCATCCTGTTGTGCAGTTTGTGCACGCGCAAAGCCAGATGGAGCTGAAGTCCACCAGAGTTAAGTTCACCAAGCCCTTTTCCTGGGGGGCCCAGAAAGGGACAGCTAGCCAGAAGGGATGCCTTTATTATTGTCTGTACAAAGGAGACTTTTTAAAATTATTATTCACAGGAAGGTGACTTGTAGGCTAGTTGTACCTTGGTACTAAAGATACTCCCCTAGAGCAGTACAAAAGTAAACAAATAAATAATTACATTATTTGTTGCACGGTTCTGCTTAATTCAAAGTGACCGGCAGCCTTGCGCGGGGGTGGTACAGGTCAGGATTAAGGATACAGGCAGAGCCGGGGGGTAGCTTGGCCCAGAGCCGGCTTCAGATCAAGTTGATCCAAATAGACTTTGACTCCTTAAAAAAATTGTGTGAAATCCAAGAAATACTTTCCCCTACTCTCTTACCCAAAACTGTGAAAACTTAGATTATATTAGAATATTGGAATATTAGAAATGACTGAGTGCAATGATTCCACCAATCATAATATCAAACTTAATTCACACAGAAATTTACAAGGTAGCTTTCCTTTGCCTTGAAGGAAATGTCCATTTATCTCTGCATAGTAACTGCCCGAGCAGATGAAAGACACCCCAAGATTCTGGAGTCCGGAACCAGTGCCCCATGCCTGCGTCCCAAAATGCAGCAAAGTGAACACAGCACGTAATGAGGGTTGATTCGTTTTAATTAAGCACTTATTCTGTAATTAGTCATTTATTTCCTCCATTGGACTAGAGGATCCTTGAGGGCAGGACTGTGTCTTATTTAGTCCCAGGACCTGATACGGCACCTGACACCACGTAGATCCTTAAATGTCTGCTGAGTGAATGATGGAACGTGTGTATTAGCATTTCCTCTGAAAGATCAGAAGACTGAGCACCCCGTGGAATTTGTCTTGAGGAAGTGCTTTTAACACACGAATATTTCTCTCTGATTTCTTGAGGCTAAGTTGAGCAATCCAGGAACATCACAGAGTTAGGAATACGTTTGAACAGATCCATTGGGTCCTGAACTCATCTACTGACAGTTGAACTGTCCCTGACAGCAGAATGTGACTTTTTTGTTATGGGCCACCACTGGAAGCAAAATGAAATTCTGTGCTTTTCTGGATGATAGGGTTACTAGTGCTCATTCTACTGTGTTTCTGTGGGTTCCTAGAAGTGCACCTGTCAAATATCTGTCCCGGTCATGGCCGTCTCTCCAGGTGGCCTGTCTCGGGCCGGGAAACTGTCCGGCATTTACCAGCTTCACCAGTCATTTGCAGGAGTTATAACAGAGCAAGGTTTTAATCTGTGCTCAGTTTTGCTACAACCGCTTTTGCCCATCCCAACAGTGGCTACCACTACCAATCACAGTGAAAGTGTAGGAAGGGGGTGGCCCCTTTCGGAAGGGGAGCAAGTTTCTGGTCTCCTTTCCGGTGGAAGAATGCTAAAGGGCAGCCAAACCATCTCTGCTCAAAGACAGTCCACATTCTAGAAAGGTCACCTCCGTCGTCATGTGGGTCTTACTATATCTAGATACTTACCTGGCTTTCCTTTTAAATGAGATCAGCCCTATTTATAAAACACCAATTTTGTTTGGAAAGAAAGAAGGCATTTTGTAGTCTGGAGCAAGCCTGGGTAGGTCTCAGTGGGAGTCCCTGACAGCCAGAGGACAGAGTCCCCAGAGGTGAAGGGGGCGAGAGACGGAGAAAGCAGCGTAGGATGATAGCAGAGAAAGGTGGGTTTATTTTGCAATTTTGCCTAGAGCCCTGAAACTGTCAAGTTTTAAAGCTCATTGACTGTTTTCCACTAATGTAGGATAATGACGGATTCTTGTAGGATCTAGACAAAGATTTAGCAACAGGGTGTTCTTTATACCACGGTTCCTAATAGCAACAAGGTTGGAAGTAACCTAAATACGTGTTGTAAGGATCGGTTAAGTAAACCTTAGTCGTCCATCAGTGGAAAAATGGTGCTGGCGTAGAAAACTGTGATGTGAAGTGTCTGTTGACAGGAAAGATATTACAAAAGCCTGGCGTTTCCCCTCGTCCTGACGCTCCGCCCCCTCTCCTCTCACATCCCGAGTTTCCTTGGGGGAGCACGCTCCCTCAAGCTCTGTCCCTCAGGTCCGCCCCACCTGCAGCGCCAGGGGTGGGCTGGGGACACAGCCTGCTGAGGACAGTTCACGTTCCCAACCACAGGGGCTGGTCAGGCGCCCAAGCCCCACAGGCCAGCGGGAGCCACAGAGACTGGATTTTCAGGCTTTTGTTGGACTGTTGGAAAGAGGAGCCTTGTGTGGGCCAGACTGCCAGGCTGGGAGGATGTGGTCGCCGGGGTCACCACGAGGGGGGAATGGCTGCAGAGTAAGCAGGGGAGGGGTGGAGAGGACGTCCTTTGAGCTCCCGACTTTTCAATCACCCGACTGAGAAGCTCCCTTTGCAGTTTAAGCCAGTCTGGGTTGGGTTTCTGTCATGTACAATGGAAAGGGTCTTGGCCAGTACAGATGTTCATGATATCATTGTGCGAAACAGCAGGTTCCAGGACATCAGTTTCTATGTGATTCCATTTTAGTTGTTTTTTCAAGCATATCATATACTTATTTATGTATACGAAAAATTCTGAAAAGAGACATGAAAATGTTTATAGTGTTGTCTCTAGGTGGAAGATTGCTGTGATTTTTATTTTATTCTCTTTGCTTATGTCAATGTTCTAATTCCATTTCAGACAAGCACGCATTATTTGTGTAATAGTAGAGCAGCGTTATTTAAAAAGAAGAACTCCCAAAGGGACTCAGGCCTCGGAGTCCTGGCATCCGTAGCTTCTGGTCTCCAGGGCTGCTGTGGCGGGCAGGACATTGGAGAATCGCAGCCCTCGTCCATGTAGAGCCACCCTGGAAGAGTTGTCGCTCCATCTCCGTGATCTCTCAGCCTTGTGGTAATGCTTGACTTGCTAAGAGCTCATTCATTCATTCATTCATGCATTTCATAAGCACTACTGAACACCACGATCTGGGGTTAAAGATGTACAGACGAATGGACCGGACCTCAGCCCCCTTGGCTAGGGAAGCTGTCCAGAGCAGATTAGTTTACAACTTGGGACCCGGTGCAGAAGGATGTGCCGATGTCCACTCCTCTCTTCCCTTCGGTTACTCGTGCACCAAGGGGTTCTCCCAGAGACAGGGCTGCTACTGGCGCTACCACCAAACACATGCTGGTTGCAGGACCACGTGTTAGGTCTTGCACCCTGAGTGTACACAAGGATCCCCAAAAGCACGTGGGCAGGAACCATAGCAGTGGAGCCGGAGTGGGCCAGGCACAGGATTAGATCACTTTTCTTCTCTACTGATGACTTTTATCCTTGTCATCTCCCAGGGGCCTGAGAAAGTCTATTAACAGACATCTTCCCAGGCATTCAGCACATTGGCTCTTGTCCCTCCAGCCCCTGGCTGCGCAGTGACAGAAGACAATTTCCTGAGCCTCGTGCCTCCTTGCTAAGCACAGGTGGGTCTCCTGGACCCACGTCCTCCACACCTTAGGCTTTCAGATGACTGGGTATGGTCATCACCACTTTTGAATAGATTTATTGAGGTATAATTTACGCACCATAAAATTTCCTCAGCTTTGGGTATACAACTCAATGTTTTTTAGTAAATTTACAGAGTTGTGCAAGCATCACCGTGATCTAGTTTGGGAACATTTCCATCACCCTAGAAAGATCCCTCTCGCCCACTGGTCTCTGCCCACTGTTCCCACCCCAGCCCCAGGCAGCCAGTAATCTCTGTCTGTAGGTTTGGGTTTTTTCATATACATAAATCATAAACACGTGTCTTTTGCACCTGATTTCTTTCACTTCATCTAATGTTTTGAGGTTCATCCGTGTTGTAGCACGTATGACTGCTGTGTTCCTTTTGTATGACGATAGTGTTCCACTGTGTGGGACGTCACATGTTGTTCATCCACTCACCCACTGAGGGACACTTGGATTGTTTCCACTTCTTGGCTACTGTACACAGTGCTGCCGTGACACGTGTACATGTCTGTTATGTGCATGCATGTTTTTATTTCTCTCGAATTCCTGGAGTGGAATTGCTGAGTACATCTAAGTGGTTGCGCCGTGTTCTGTTCCTGTCCGTGAGGCCTGAGGACCCCGGTCTGCCCTCATCCTCACGACACGCGTTTTGTCCATCACAGCCGTTCTGGTGGGTGTGAAGTGGTGCTTCCTTCTGGTTTTAAACTGCATTTCCCTGTGAAGGGTCATCTTTTTTAATTTCAATAAATTGTAGGGCTAGAAGTGGCCCTACAATTTATATAACTGTTCTTTTGTTGTCCTGTAGTTAGGTCCTTTTATGATAGAATCGCATTTTAGAAACGCTAGTCCAGATCCTCTCCCCTTGGTGGCACTGCCTGGCTTGACGGAGTGGCAAGAGCCTGTGTGTCTGTCACAGAGCTGTCAGGGGAGCTGATGCCCAGGAAAGTGGAGCACCCCATTTTCCTCGCGGGTACCCCAGGGAGTCCAGCCCCCTGCAGTACACACGAGCCCAGTGTTGGCCTTTGGTCTTTGGACTCCAGCAATATGGATTAAGGCCCATGAGGTGAAAAGAGGTCGGCGCCTAGCATCCTTTCCTGCCCTGTGTTCGTGTAATCCACCTAGACCCAGCCCCCGAAGTCTCTGCTGTCCTGCTTCGCCGATGCCTTTGTTGTTCATGGAGGTTGGCCAGAAGCCTTTGCCCAAAATGAATCACCTTGTTCCTGCCAGGGCTCGGCTTGGTTTATACGCCTCTGGAATTTCCTAACACCCACAGTCACATTATTTGGGACTAAAATTTAGGAAATTTCTAACCTTGTTTTGGCCTCCCTTCTTGTATTTTCATTTCAACTCAGGCAGAGCTGCTCGTTGGGATTCCCCTGCCCTGCAGACGGCAAGCGGGGTGGATCCTGCCCACGCCGGTCCTTCTCGCCCTCGCCCCCCACACGGGGTGTGCTTCCCACGTGAGTGCATGCAAAGAGGCGTGTCAAGCCCATTCTGTTCGTGCAAAAGCACCGCACAGGAAAAAACCGAATCATGCTATTTGGCTTCGAAACTCTTAGACAAGCATCCCTTGGAAAAAGTGACACCCCAAAATTTGTCGTTTCCCCTTCGGCAAATAACTAACATGCAACTCTTTGCAGAGAGCAGTGCTCCATCATCAAGCGTGCCCGAAAGAGCCTGCAGCCCTGACTGCTCACCTAACACAGACTCAGGACTGATGATGCAGGTGCTCTTCACCTGCAGATGAAGGCAGAAGGCCCTCTAGTCTTCGATGGCCTAGGACATTGACATTGGAAAAGCCTAATGCTTTGGCTGCAGCTGCTTTGCCAAATAAATGTCCTCAGAATGCTGATAGTTCTGAAATTAGATTCTCCTTTCCAAGGGATTCAGAGAATCCAGTGTATGACAAGCCACAGGGTCATATCATCGCCATCTCCCTCGCCCCATTAATCTCGGCTCGCTAAGCACTGTTGAAAGATGGCATTGGCGTTGTCAGTAGAGATTGCATCATTACATAGCAGAGTTTGTGCGCCTGGCCCCGCTCTCCTGAAAGCCTCTCAGACATCTTTCCCCTGCTCCGCTCAAACACACTCCTCCTGGGCACCCTTAAATCCACCAGCGACACCTTAATCCACCTAGTTACCTCCTAATCCAGAAAGCCTGGATGCTCCTTAGTCCAACCCCTTTCTCACACCCGACACTGGATTTTCTTTAATTGTCTATCTTTTAGAAAAAGTTTTAGGTTCACAGCAAAATTAAGAGGAAGGCACAGAGGTTTTCCATATACTCCCTCAAACGCCCAGCCTCCCGCGTTACCAACACCCCCACCAGAGTGGGACGCTGGCTACAATCAGGAAACTCACACTGACACGTCTTTGTCACCTGAAGGCCATAGTTTACATCAAGGTTCACTTTTGGTAACCTTTGGTGAACCACTTTAGTTCACTTTTGCACCTTCTATGGGTCTGGACAAACATATAATGCCGTGTACCCACCACTGTAGATGCGGAGCACGCAGACACAGGCGCGGAGTCCTTTCATAGCCCTGAAAATCTTCCGTGCCCCTCCGATTCCTCTCACCCTCCCCGCTCGCCTCGGGCAACCACTGATCTTTTTACTGGAATCGTACGGTACGTAGCTTTTTAGGACTGGCTTCTGCCACTTAGCAATATTTATTTAAGGTTCTTCTATGTCTTTTCATGGCTTCGTGGCTCAGTCCTTTCAGCACGGATAGTATTTCACCATCTGATAATACTAGTTGATTTATCCGTTCACCCACTGAAGGACTGCTTGGTTGCTTCCACGTTCTGGCAATTATGAATAAAGCTGCTATGAACATCTGTGTGCAGGTTTTTGTGTGGACCTAAGTCTGCAGCTCATTTGGGTAAATACACAGGAGTGTGATTGCTACATCAGAGTATATGTAGTTTGTAAGAAACTGCCAGAATAACTTCCAAAGCGGCTGTGGCATCTTGCCTTCCCACCCACAAGGAACGAGAGTTCCTGTTGCTCCACATCCTCACTGCGTGCGATGCCGTCGGCGTCCTGGATTTCCGCCGTTCTGACGGATGCGTGGTGGTATCTCACTGCTGTCTTCACTTGCAGGGCCCTGATGACACGAGCGTTGAGTGGATTTTCAGTGGGCATTGTGAGCACACGTTTAGGGCACAAGGATAGCGCAGAAACTCAAAGTATTTGCCAACAGTTGGTACTTACAGTAATTTGATTTTGAATATTTCGTGAAAGGCAATGGAATAATCATGACAGGAAAGCTAATTTTGTTAGACTTTCTTGCACTTGGTTTATGGCTGAGAATTATTTGTACATTGGCTTAGTGGCCAGGGAGTGCCTCCCCCATGGGATCTGACACTATCTCCAAGCAGATGGGGCCAGACTTGAATTAGAGGACACCGCTTGGTGAGGGGGGGACCCACACCACACAGACGTCCTCTGTGCTGTTGGTTGTTGATGGTCATGGAGTTGAGAGCAAAGCACCCTGTGGGAGGCGACACCCCAAAAGATGACGAAAGGGAATAAAAGTTGCTTCGGGGAGTTAGTGACAGAATTTACAATTACACTGGTTCTATAGGGCTCCCAAGGATACTTCTGCTGCAAACATAACTCAGACACAAAAACGTTTTCAGTTCTCTTAAGGCCCCCTGTTCACATCCTGCCACTAGCTACGACTTTCAGCTAAGTGGTCCCTTGTAAAGGTCAGGAAAGGCAGTCACAAGGCGACATCCAAAATCAATAAGCACTTCGATACATTTTCTAGGTGATTCTGGCACTGAAACATTGAGCAAAGGAGGAAAAAAGCAGTAAAGGAGAAACTGAGAAAGTGACTTATAAATAGATGAATGATAGCATATATTTTTCTTTGTTCATATTAATTTTTAATGATGAAACAAGTGCCGGAAAGATACGTGGCTCCCCATTCTAAAACATGATTCTTTATTGTGATAAAATATGCACAACATACAATTTATCATTTTGTCATTTTTAAGTGTACAGTGGTATCAAATACATTCACATTGTTGTGCAACCATCACCCCCATCCATCTCCAGAACTTTCTTATCTTCCCAAACTGAAAATCTGTCCCCATTAAACACTAACTCCCATCCCCTCCCCCAGCCCCTGGCACCGACGTCCTGCTCTCTGTCTCTGTGACTTGGACAACTGCAGAGATCTCACGGAAGTAGAATCGTAGACTATTTGCCCTTTTCCAATGGCTTGTCTCACTTGGCATAATGTATCCAACGGTCACCCACGTTGTGTCAGAATTCCCTTCCTTGCAAGGCTGAATAATATTCCACTGTATCTACCACACTGACACTGTGTTTCTCCATTCCCCTGTAGATGGACATTTTGGTCGTAGCTGCTTTTTGGCTATTGTAAATAGTGCTGCTATCAACATTGCTATACAAACAGCTGTTTGATTCTCTGCTAGAAAACTGTTTTTAAATAAAGGAAAATAGTAAGCAGAAAAGAAAGAGAGCCTTCTGACAAAGCCTGATTGCCTCTGAAGTCAGAAAACTGGTTCCCTATAAAGCTGGATAATGGCTCTTCTGATTGCAACTAATGTATAGTAGCCATGGTTTTGTTAAGTTGCTAAACTCTGTTTTATTATACATGCTTGCCAAAGTACAGATTATTCAGGAAGAAATCTCATACGACAAATGTCAGTCAATGCAAGTAATCAAGTAACTTCAGCAAAAAAAAAAAAGTTGCCTTTTGTCTGTGTAGATCAGTTAACTCAACACCCGGTTGATGGTTGATCTCACTCCCCACGGGGCGCCCTCCGCACACCCTGCCACTGCCTGCCCAGCCTCCCCACCAACTCATTTTCATTCTAGCAAGTCCTCCTTTCCCTTGTTCACTCCCTGCTTCTGCCAAATGCATTTACCCTTTTTCTTTAATAGATAGCAGTCTTAATGGGAAAGGTTTGTCTAGTCATCTGCAAACGTGTGCTCTTCGAAACAATGTTGTCTTAGACTGTAAATTCCAAGAGGGCAGGGGAGGCATTGGTTTCATTTATTGAGTTGGGAAGTTGCCTGCAGTTCCTGCTCCTCTTTGTGTGAGGCGACAGGGTGGGCAGGAAGGGCAGGAAGTCGCAGAGCAGGTCCTGCTCTCGGTTGCTGTGTTTTATCAGAGGTGCACAGCTCCTCAGCGCACTGAATCAGCTTGTCTTGCTATGGCGCAACCAGCAGGCAGACTTTTTTGTTCACGGAATCTAGTGTTTTCAGTATTCCAGGCTCCTGATGTTTTTGGCAGTTCACATAGCTTAGTCACTTTCAGTACTAAACAATAGCCTCTTTTTTTATGTAGTAAAGCGCCCAGTCCTGTTTAACATTAGAACTCCAACATTCATTACAAATTCTCTCTTCTCTTGGCTGAGGTCAGTCTCAGACCAGAACATCTGCTCTGAGGAAGGGGGAAGGGTGATCTGTTTCCTCTCTATTTCTTATTCCCCCTCTTCCCCTGCTTACAAATAAGGATGTTTTTATTTCCTTCTTTCTAATCCTATATCTTTAATTATTTGGAGGCCTCCAGTACAATGTTGTTTAGAAGTAGTAGCAGCGGTAGGAAGCATCCATGTCTCCTTTCTACTTTTTTTCTATAACCAAATCAAGTATTTTGTTTGTGTAACTGAAGAAAATGTACAACTGCTGTTGGGAGTTTTAAGGGGTTCTTCTGTAATGAGGATCTTGCATATATATATCGTTTAAAGTTCATGATAATAATCAGTTGTACAAATTCTGATACTGATTTCTACAATTCTATTTTTAAATTAATGTAACATATAATTCACTTTTGTATGAGAATGTGTATTGCTCTATAAAAAATATAACATGTATAGATTTGCATGACCAACACCACAATCAGGACACAGAATAGTTCTGTCACCCAAAAAAACTCCCTCATGCTACCCTTTTATAGTCACCCTTAACCCCGCCCCCAAACCCTGCATTAGCTGCATCCCATAATTTTGACATGTTGTGTATTTGCTTTAATTTATTTCAAAGTATTTTCTAAATTTCCTTTGATTCTTTAAACTTTTACCCATTGCTTATGAATAAGTATATTGTTTGATTTCCCTATATTTATAAATTTCTCAAATTTTATTCATTTCTAATTGTGTTCCATTGTGGTCAGAAAACATACTTTGTATAATTTCAGTCCTTTTGAATTTGCTGAGGCTTGTTTTATGACCCAATATATGGTATATCCCAGAGAATGTACTTAAGAAAAACATGTATCCTACTGTTGTTGAACAGAGAGAATGTTCTAGATATGTCTGGTATGTTTCACTGGTTTATTGTGATGTTCATGTCTTCTGTTTCCTTGCTGAACTTCTGTCTAGTTGTTCTACCCATTATTGAAAATGGAGTATTGAAGTCTCCACCTACTATTATTAAATTGTCTATTTCTCCCTTCAATTCTGTCAATTTTTGCTTTATGTATTTTGGGGCTCTGTTATTAGGCACATATATGTTTATAGTTGTAATGTCTTTCTGATAATTTATCCTCTTGACATTATGTCACTCTTTGTCTCTAGTAACAATTTAGTCATAAAGTTTATTTTGTGTCATATTATTAAAATAGTATAGCCAATTCATCTCTCTTTTGGGTACTGTTTGCATGGTATTAATATAATTTTCAT
Source organism: Avahi laniger (assembly GCA_963575035.1). Lineage (NCBI taxonomy): Eukaryota > Metazoa > Chordata > Mammalia > Primates > Indriidae > Avahi > Avahi laniger. The sequence goes on along the minus strand of CAUYSK010015844.1, from coordinate 40,066 downwards.
TATTATTATTTTACTTTCTACCTCTTTCTGTCTTTGAATCTAAATTGTTATCTCTTGTAGACTGTATATAGTTTAGATCATGTTTATTTACCCACGCTGCCAATCTCTTCCTTTTGTTGGAGTGGTTAGTTCATTTACATTTAATGTAAGTACTGATAAAGTAGGGTTTACATCTGCCATTTTATCAATTGTCTTTTGTATTTATTGGGACTTTTTTGTCCTTTTATTTCTTTTTTTTTTAATTTTTTAAAATTTCAGAATATTATGGGGGTACAAATGTTTTGGTTATGTGGATTGCTTTTTGTTCCTTTATTTCTTCATCACTGTCTTTTTTTGTGTTAATAGATATTTTTATCATATCTTTAAATGTTTTTCTCTCCCTCTCCTTCTCTCTCCGTATATGTGTGTGGGTGTATTTTTAAAGTTATTTTGTTAGTGGATGCCACGGGGATAACAATTAACATCTTAAGACAATAAAGTTTGTATTAATACCAACTTCATTTCAATCATATATAAAATCTTTAATATAGCTCCACTCTCTCCTCCCTTTCTTTCTGCTATTATCATCATACAAATTACATCTTTATACATTATAAATCAATTGACAGCTTTATAATTATTGTTTTATCGATTTGTCTTTTAAATCACATGGGAGTTGCAAACCAAAAATGCAATGCTGCTGGCTTTTACATTTACATATGTAATTACCTTTACCACTCTTCTTGAATTCTACATATGCCTTTGAGTTACTGTCTAGTATCTTTTCATTTCAGCCTGGAGGACTCCGTTTGACCTTTTTTGTAGGACATGCCTACGAGTCATAAACTCCCTTATTATTTATCCGAATATGTCTTGATTTCTCCTCCATTTTTAAAGTGTAGTTTTGCAAGATATAAAATTCATGGTTTATAGTGTTTGGGTTTATTTTTCCTTCAAAATTTTAAATGTTATTCCACTGCCTTCTTGTCTCCATGGTTTCTGAAAAGAAATTGGCCATTAATCTTATTGAGGATGTCTTGTATGTGACAAGTCGTTTCTCTCTTGCTGCTTTCAAGATCCTCTCTGTCTTTCATCAATTTGTCTGTGATGCATATAGTTGTGAGTCTCTCTGAGCTTATCCAACTTAGAGTTTGTTGTGCTTCTTGGATGTGTGGATTAGTTTGCTCATCAAATTTGGGAATTGTTGAGCCATTATTTCTTCAAATATTCTTTCTACCTTTCTCTCTCTGTTCTCTCCTTTTGGTGCTCACATCATGCATATGTTGGTATGCTTGATTATGTTCTACAGGCCTCAAAGGCTCTTTAATTTTCCTTAATTCTTTTTTTCTTCTTTTCCTCAGTTTGGTAATCTCAGCGACCTATATGTCCAAGTTCACCGATTCTTTCTTCTGCCTGTTCAAAACCACTGCTGAGCCTCTGTAGTCAAATTTTAATTACAGTTATTGTACTTTTCAACTCCAGAATTTCCATTTGGTTCTTTTTTATAATTTTGATCTCTTTGTTCATTTTCTCTCTTTAACAAGATATCATTCTCACGCTTTCCTTTAATTCTTTAGACTTGGTTCCCTTAAGTTCTTTGAACATATTTATAGCAGCTGATTTAAAGTCTTTGTCTAGTAAGTTCAACATCTGGACTTCCTCTGACATTTCTCGTGGTTGCTTTTTTCTCTTGAGTATGGGTCTTACTTCCCTATTTCTTTATATGTTTTGCATTTTTTTTTTTTTTGGTGAAAGCTGGACATTTTAAACAATAAAATGTGACAAATCTAGAAATCAGATTCACTTTCCCAAGATTTGTTTTTTTTTTCTATTTTTGTTTGTTGTTGTTGATATTTGTTTGTTTAATGAATTTCTTGGACTAATTCTTTGAAGTTTGCATTCTTTGTCGTGTATGACCCCTGTTAGATAATGTCTTCTTCTCGGCAGGCAACTTACAACTCAGTCTTAGTCTTCACTTGCTGCTTGTGCAGCGCCTCAAGATCAGATGAGAGAATAGAGAACTATGTTGAAGCTTTTCAAAGTCCCTGTGGCCTCATTAGATTTTTTTGTTAAAGTGTTTTGTTCAGACTCTTGTTGGTCCCAACTGTTACCACCATCTCAGCTGGATAGGAAGGTAAACAATCACTACTGATTAGTTTTGACAAGTGCTCTGGAGAGAGGGCTATTCACACTGAGTGAGCTCTGAGTCAGGTCAAACTAAGACAAGTTGGATCAAATAGAGACAGCATGAAGCTTTTCCAGCACAAGGTCAAATAATGATAATTCTCTGAAGATGGGACATTTTGTTTATCCCTCTCAAGGATACTAGGCTGAGCTGCTTTTTAGGCCACTGCAGAGCTGGGGAAAGGTGTGTGAGAATAGGCCATGTCAAAATGCCACAGAGCTCACTGTTCATGCTGATATTCAGTTGTTTTACTTGAAGAAATGCTTCAAGTAAAATCTTCAGTTAAATTCCAGAGTTCTGAAAAAGTTGATTTTGACTTTTTTGTTGCTGTTGCCAGTTTTCTCATTGTGTTTAATGGAGGAGTGGGTTTTTGGAGGGGCTTGCTCTGCCATTTCCAGAAATACTTCTCTGTCCCAGCAATTTACTCCCTGTCTCCTGCGTCAACTTCCCCTCTTTGTTGGATCAGTCCCACCCAAATGCAAGTATGCTCTTATTTCACCCTCTTTAAAAAACAAAACAACAAAAACTCTCTGCCTCCATCTTCTGCCTAATTTCTCCCCTTCCACGTTCAGCAAAAATCCTCACAAGAATCATCTACACTCCGTCAGTCTTGTCTCTTGAACCCACTCCCATCACGTTTTGCCCGTACTACTCCTTTGTCCACCAACGCTGCCCCCTCACAGTCACCAATCACCTCCACGTGGCGATGTTCAGTGAAATTTTCTTGACCCATGTTTTTTCTGACTGAGCACCAACATTTGGCCACACGGGTCACTCTCTCCTCGCAGGTGCTCTTTCTCCTTTGCCTTCTGGACACAATCTGACCTGGTTGCCTCCTTTTCCGCTACATCCCACTTGCTGGTTTGTTCTGAACTTCTCGACCTCTAAAGTTTGCGGCACCCAGGGGCTCTGTCCTTGGGCTTCCCTTTTCTACTTACATTCACTCCCTGGCGATTTCATTCATTCTCATGGCTTTAAACACCTTCTAGGTGCTGATGACCTACCACGTTTGTATCTCCAGCACTGACCTGTGACCTGAACTGACCTGTTTAATCTATCTTGAACAGGATAACTAATGAGCATCTCAAACCTAACCTGCGCAAAACTGAGGTTCTGATATGCCCTTACTAATTCCCTCTGCATTCTTCCCCAACTGAGTTAACAATAACTTCCTTCTTGCCATTGCTTAGCCTAAAATCCTTGGCATCTTCCTTGATGTCTGACTTTCTTTTACCTCCAAACCCAATTCCTCATCAAATCCTTTTGACTCTGCTCAACATATACTCAAGATTCAGTCACTTATCACCACCCACCGCTACCCTCAGATCCATCTGTTAGGTAGTTAGCAAGAGATTCTGGGTCTCCTGAGGACAAAAGTGGGTGCTTTGCATTGGTGCAATTGCCCCATCTGGGAAGAAGGACAGGGTGGACCCCAGGCCACTGTCTTGGTCCTGCCCCACTTTGATCCTGCCCTGAGCAAATGTCATACATGGGGGAAGAGGGAATACCCTGAGAATCTGCCAATGAGAACTTAGCAGGCCAGCTGCAAAAGGATGCAGAGGACTCTCTAGACCATGGGCCACGCTCCACAGGTACCATAGAGTCCAGAAATGACCTAGAACACTCAGGTCATGCAACTCCCCAATGTCCAATCAAAGTGGTTCCATGGTAACATCTGAGCTACAGGGAGGTACCAGTCTGAGGACTATAAAACAAGACACAGACCATAACCAGGCCCTTTTTGGACCCTTCCTTTTTCTCTCCCTTTGCTGTGACAATGGGTCCAGTCATGATCTGTGGTGCATGTATCACGCTCCGTAAACCTATGTCTGTCTTGCTCGTGCTCTATAATCCTATCTTTCTCTCTTCAATAAACGTCATTTTCGTGCTTGCCTTACTTTGGTACAGCTGGTCTGGGGCAACAGTTATCCCAAGGCACTGACTGGGGGGAGCCAACAGCAGAACTTAAAGTGCTTTGCCCTCAATCAACTTTCCCTCCCTCAGCCTCTGTGACCATAATAGGTTATTGCCCAATGTGCGCGGCAAGTTGATTTGCCAAGACATCGTGTTTTAGCCCGGAAAGGAGTTTAATTGTAGGGCCACTGAATGAGGAGACTGGAGGAAACCTCAAATCCACCTCGCAAAGGAATCTGGGGCTAGGGATTTTAAGGAGTTTGGAGTGGGTGAATTGAATCTTTGATTCAGGAAGATAAAGAGACTGCATTCTCATGCTGATTTGGTTCCTCTGTGGGGGATTTTCAAACTGGTTTCTGGAATTCAGGATCTGAAAGACCTCTTCAGCAATTCTTAAACAAAAGCCATCCTAAAGTAGAAGATCCTCTGTAAGAAAAATGGGAATGCAAATGATCAGCGACTCCTGGTTACAAGGAAGCGGGCCAAAGTGTAGCCTGATTAATGCTTAATTAATGCTCCATTCCTGCCCAGAATCCTCATTAACACTGTGAGGACGGCCCCACCACCCAGCCCCCCTCACCCGCCCCACGCCCACACCAGTGAGAGCAGCCTCTGGTCTTCCCAGGGCTTCTTTTGTTTGCCTGTTTGCTGTTTCTTTGATTCTGCTTCTTTCTCTTCCCCAGGGCTGATGCGTGGAAAGAGAGCCAGGGCCCAGCTATTAATAAGCCCGCATGCTAGCAGGAGCCTGACCCCTCCTGTACTCCTGGCTGGTGTTTCAGGCCACTGCAGTGGGGAGCAGGGTCAGAAGGGAGGTGAGACATCGGCCGCCTGTGAGGCTGCAGGCTGCACACCACGGAACTCCAGGGAGTGACTCTCACGCAGATATGGCAGCTTCGGGCAGGAAAGGTCTCACCTGGGAAGGACAGTGGTAATTTGACATTGAGGCTTCAGAGAGGTGGCGTAGTTCACATGCTGACTTTAGTCCTAGAGGAATGATTTATGTCCCTCAGATAGCTGAGGGTCTCTGCCCTACAATCTCCTCGGTGGCTTGATGCCTCCTCTGGCTGCTGGCACTTCTGTCCTCTGCCCCTGCCCGTCCAGGGGGTTCTGTTGAGTAGTGTTACGGTCTGAAGGCTTGTGCCCTCCTATTCCTATGTCGAAGCCCTAACTCCCAATGTGGTGGTATTTGGAGGGGGGCCACTGGGAGACAATTAGGATTAGACAAGGTCATGAAGGTACAGCCCTGTGATGGGATTAGTGTCCTTATAAGAGGAAGAGACCAGAGCGCTCTCTCCCCTCCCTCTCTCCTTCCCTCCTCCCCTCTCTCTCCATCATGTGAGAACACAACAAGACTGCCACCATCTGCAAGCCAGGAAAATGGTCTTCACCAAGAACCTGCTCTGCCAGCATCTTGACCTTAAACTTCCGCCCTCCAGAATGGTGAGAAATAAACTTCTGCTGTCTCAGCCACCCAGTCCACGGCACTTAGTTAGGGCAGCCTGCGCGTAATTCTGGTACAGTCCCTCTCAGGATGGTCCAGTCTGGTTCCTTTTGCAGGATCCACATCTGGCGCACGGGAAACTCTGGAGACTCAGACATCCCCATCCCAGCCACTTCCTGTTTCCCAGGGCGGCTGACAGCGCCTGCCATTCAGCTGCAGGCTTCGCCAGCACGAATCAGACCGCGCCACGCTGTTCCAGCCGCTCGGGGGTGTTCAAGCATCTCCTCTCCTCTCCAGCAAATAGCCAGCCCCAACAATTTACCCCACCGGGATGCTCATCCACTGCATCTTCAGCTTCCGCTATGGTCTGATGTTTGTATCCCCCCAAATTTATAGCCGAAACCTCATCCTCGGTGTGGTGTGACAGGTGGGGCCCCTGGTAGGTGATTCAGGCATGAGGGCAGAGCCTTGGTGAATGGACTAGTCTCTTGTAAACCAGGCCTGGGGGAGCTCGTTCACCCTCCCACCGCGTGAAGATGCTGCCAGAAGGCACCACCGATGTCCCAGAGAGCCGTTATCTGTGGCGCCCTGATCAGACACCCAGTCTGCCGGCGCCTTGTTCTGGGACTCCCGGCCTGCGGAACTGTCGGCAAGAAACTCCTGTTGTTCATGAGCCACCCGGCCTGTGGTGTCTGCGTTACAGCAGCCACAGGGACCAAGACAACCTCTCCAAATAGTCTCAGCTTTGCTCGTAGCCAGGGCTGGGTCAGGTGAAGGGTTGACCCTGGTATGACCCCCTGGGCACCTCCTTTGCAAGTCCCACACTGTGGTCTGGCCCCTCACACTAGGCTGTCGGCAAACACGTGCCTGTTGTGTTTTCCTCACTTAGGGCTTTCTGTGGAAACTCCAAGACACAAGAAGTCACGTGTAACATCCCGTCACACACACAAGACAGTTACTAACAGGAGAAAGAAGGGAAGGAGGAATGGGAAAGAAAGACCCAACAGTTTCTGCTTATGTGAGCAAAGCAAACACAGCCCATAGCCAGGCAAAAGCCCACCGTGCAGGAACAAGAGACCCCGAAATGGTCGCTCAGGACGCTGCAAGAGGGGTCTTTGAACTGAGTTTGTTCATTTCCCTGGAGACATTTCCGGGGATACCTCACACTACGTGGGAGTCTGAACAAGGACCCCTCTTCCCCAAAGATGTCCATGTCCTAATCTTCGGAACCTGTGGGTATAAGACTCACGCAGCAAAGGAAACTTTGCAGAGGTGATTGAGTGAAGGATCTTGACACGAGAGATTATGCTGGCTCGTCTGGGTGAGCCCAGTGCAATCACAAGGTGCTCTGTAAAAGGGGCCAAAAGGGTCAGAGTCGGAAACAGGAGGTGCGATGACAGCGCCAGAGGCTGGACTGATGCACTTTGAAGATGGAGGAAGGGGCCCCGACCCAGGAACCTGGGCGGCTTCTAGAAACTTGAAGGAGCAAGGCAATAGATTCTTCCCTGAAGCCTCCAGAAAGACCCAGGCCTGCCCACACCTTGATTTGAGACTTCTGACCTCCAGACATGTGAGAGAATGAATTTCTGTTGTTTTACGTCACTACGTTCGTGTTAATTTGTCCCAGTAGCCACAGGAAACTAATGCTGCGCACACATTGTCTGCTTGCCGGGAGGAAGGGATGTTTTCCAGAACCCCAGGCACTTAGGGGGCATAATGCACACTCACAGTGCTCTACGAATGCAGGTGCGACATGCAAATGAGTTTCCATTTGTCTTATATAATTTTTCAGCAGACTCAGAAGGAAACTAGAATACTGTCAACACCAAGCTGAAATTAAATTGTGGGCTACTTTAAGAATGTGTTCCTTGTGTCTGTAAAACCAAGTACCAATTCCTTTTTTTTTTTAATTTTTGAAACCACAATACTGACACTTGAGTTGTGAGTGACAACAACTGTTTACAGTTTGAAAACCTGCATAATAATCCATGGCCAGATTACCTGTCTGAATTCAATCCTTAATTTATCCTGCCCATGTTCCCCCAACAGGAAACACATATTTTAAAGGGAAATAAAACTTTGTTCAGGGTTCCCAACGTCATTTAACAACTGAACTCCATCTGTTCAATAAGATCTTTAATTGGGAATTTGTCTTCAGTTGTATTGAGGAAATTTTTAATCCATCAAATTGAAAGAGAAGTTTATATTAATATTTCTGTCATAGTCAGTCCAGACTGCTGTAACAGAATACCACAGGCAGGGGGGCTTAAACAACAGCATTTATTTCTCGCAATTCTGGGGGCTGGGAGTCTGAAGTCAGGGTGCCAGCTTGGTCTGGTGCTGGGGAGGGCTCTCTTGCCGGGGTGCAGGCTGCCACCTGCTTGTTTTCTCCTGCCTAGTGGAGAGAGAGTGCTCTGGGGTCCATCCCCTTACAAGGGCGCTGGCAATTTAGGCTTCATCATATGAATCCGGGGGGACACAGACTTTCAGACCACAGCAGTTACCCATAGGTTCCAGGTCTTAGTAGACCGTGACTGCAAAGTAAGGACACCGTTCCTCTCTGTGCTACATCTTGAGACACAACACCCCAGTCTGCTTGAGGCTATCAATTTGCCCAGCACAAGGGTCTGCCTGTACTTCTCAGGATCCCCAGTGGGGCGACCCAGGGCCTTACACTGACCCTGGTCTCCTGACCCCGCCCTCAGCTCCAGGACCTGGGAACACCAACGTCCCCACCAGGCTGGCTTGGGTATTCCCAAAGCTCACAGTCCTCCGGTGCCAGAGTGCTGCTGGCCTTGGATGCAGGCAGTGCCCTTATGGTCAAGCAACTCGCTTGGGTCTGTCCCGGTGCCCTAGACACAGCCTCAGCCCCTTCTCCCTGCACCACCTGCTCCCACCTGCCTGACTCCACCACTAGTCCCACAGTGCCAGAAGAAGGGAAGCTTCCCCACGGGTCTCGGAAACTGGTGCCCAAGGAGGCGTGATGGAGCAGAAACCTCCCACAGCCTGTGCCCAGCTGCACTCATGGCTCCTTCATGGGCCCAACACCCCCGACACACCACCCTTCCCTGCATGGACAGAAAGGCCCGCAGCTTCTTCCTGGACACCCCGTCCTGCCAACACACCACCCTTGGGAAAGCAGGCTGGAGTTTCCATCACTGGTCCTCAACCCCCAGGGCCTGGACCTCTGGGGCTTTGAGAGTCCTGAGGCTCCACTGGACCCCACATCAGTCACCTGGAACCTCCAGGGCTGCCAGGAGGTGACTGTATTTTTTAAGCCTCCCAAGGGATTTTCCATGGAATGAGCTATTTCTCAAAGATAATCAATAGCCCAAGCTGAACCTAACAGTGGAACTGCTGATGCAGGTGGTTTCTTAAGTTTTATTTTCTGTCCAATTAAGTACAGTGAAAAGCCAAATGGTTTTGTAAAAATAGACAGCACAACTTAAATCAGAAGGAGACTGCAGACGCCTCCAGAATGGAGCCCACGTGTCGTCCTCAGTGGCGACTCGAGGCAGCAGATGGGCCCCCAGCCGCGTGGCTCATTCCTGCCCGGTGGTTCTGAGCAGCTATACCGTCCTGAACTGGCCCAGGGCTGGATCCAGGTTTTTGGGACCTGAAGGCTTGGCAATTTAGGGGATCTTCCTAAGAAAAGGAACACAAAAGGGTGAATAAAAAACCAGACATGCTTATTTAGAAGGGGCTTGTGGGAGAGGAGCCCTGAACCTTCGATTTTATTAATTTCATGGTAACAAATTCTCTGATCAGGCCCAAATATCCCACCACAGGTTGGGTTCCTTATGGTGCTGACCAACCATCAATCCTCAACGTTAAGCCGTTGTTGCCTCCTCATTTGTGGATAACCGGCGTTGCTCCCGTACACCCTCCGAGGAGGGTCTCCTGTGTCCAGTGGTCACCGAGTTCTAAAAAGTGGGCAGAGAGAGGCTTTGTCCTCAGCGTTATCTGTGCTCATATCTGTTCCCAGGAGTCCCTGGTCTGCTCCTACGCTCCTACACACGGCCAGTGAATGACGGCTGTCCACTCACACACCACTGCACCAACATAGCTACACCGCAATTCCATTTGTGTGAAACCACCAGAAGACTTGGTCACTGAATTCCACCCACGCTTTTGTGTTTCAAAGGTATTGCAAAAAGCAACTCACCCCAACACTATGGGCAGGCGGCTCCTGCACTTCCCACCTTGGCTGGGGGACGTTGCTGTGCTCTGTGAACCAGGACAACAGCAAGGGGCTTGCTTGCCATCTCCTTGCTACAATTTCTGGTCTCCACTAAACATTCTTTTGTCCCCATTTCCCCCTTATTTTTTTCCTTTTTAAAAAGTTTTCTTCTTCCTTCTAGAGGTACCAGCAGATGCCACCTGCTGTAGACATTCTTTGTCGGGCGTATGTTTGACTCGTTGGTAGAGCAAGGCGTGGTAGAGGACTGGCACCGTTAGAAGATTAAGTCAGGGCACCCGCTCCAGAACTGTGCAGATGGTAGGTGATTACGAAGAGGGGCCCCAACACACACGGCCACCTGGACCTCAAAATGGGGCCTTATTTGGAAATAGGTCTTTACAGACGTAATTATTTAAAATAAGGTCTTACTGAATTAGAGTGAGCCTTATAAAGAGAGGAGAGGCCACACAGAGATATACACAGGAGAAGGCTGTGAAGACAGAGGTGGAGATTGGAGAGATGGTGAGATGCAGCCAGGAGTCCAGGAACTCCAAGGCTCGCTGGATCCACCAGAAGCCGGGAGAGGTGAGGGGGATCCTCCCCTGGCGTCTCCAGGGAGAGCACGGCCCTGCCAGTGCCTCCGCTGCAGACTTCTGGCCTCTGAAACTGTGAGACTGTACATTCCTGTCTTTCGTAAGCCACCCAATTCATGGTAGTTAGTTATGGCGGCCCTGGGAATCTAAAATACATGTAAATCAGTTACTTTGAAAAAAAAAGTCTCAAGCGTGTGGCTGACGATAGGCACAGAAGAAGAAGGATGCCTCGACTTGCCTGTTGATGCCTGGGTTTTTCCATATGGCCTTTGTTTCCTAATTAAAGGAAAGACCCGAAAGCAAATGGGTCGAGGAGAGGCGACCTGTGGTTTCGCTTGGACTAACTGCAGATGACACCAGGCAGCCAATCGCCATCTCGAAACCCTTCCCTGGGGCCCTGACAGGGCCAAATAGTTGAACACAAACAGAAAACCCGATCACGTAGCTAAACCTCTCTCTATGCATTCGGTTATTTTGCTATGCCCAAAGAAGAAACTAGAATTTTCCATGTCCACTGGCAGATTCTGTGTGGCAGATACACAACGCGCAGACGTGGGTTGTGTTTGGCTTTCTTCCCCGGCTGCTTCTGTTGCTCCAGCCCTGGAGAGATTGCTATCGCCTAAAACACACAGAACTTTTGATATTTGCAGAAACATTAGATGGTTTCAATTTCCCTTGGCTTATCAAGGGTTTTCAAGCTGTTTATATTCTGAAACAGAATAGTGTTGTTTTTTTCCTTCTCACATGCTGGGAAAATAGCTTCAAACTGCCAATAAAAGGTATACAAAAGATGAATTTTTTAAAAATCCCCGAATATACTCCTCTAAAATTAGCAAAGGAAAGGTAACCAGAGAGTCCATCAAAAAAGGAAAACTGAAACCCTCATCTCCTAACTGTCCTTATTTGCATAAGAATAAACCACCCTGGCTTAGAAATAAGCGACAGTGTAAAAAATCATGAAACACTACATACAACATGTGAGACTTGTCTTGGCAGAAATCTGTACGTTATTGGCTAGTGAGCATAATTTTTGGTGAGCACATATATTTCTATTACGTTTGACTCCCTCTATTTTAAATCTGAACTAAAATGCAGAAAGTGTTTTATGTTTATAACTAAACTTAGTAAACTTTGGTCTACATAATCCATGAAAGATAAGGAGTGAAAAGAAGCAGTATTCAACATAAAAAAATTTTTTCTTGATTAATTAGCAAATATAAGCCTCAAGTATTTGGATATTTTTAAATACAAATGAGAAATGAAGAATGGCATTCTTGTAGCATCAAGGGATGATATAAATCTGAAAATCTCATCCCAAACTCACAGGTGAATCCTGACAGTTTGTCACCTTATAAAAGGTGACAAATCCCAATTAGCATGATTAGTTGCAAAGTTCCAAAATTAGTTTGAAATTCTTACAACAGCATGACAATCCAAACACGGGTAGATGCAAACGACTGTGATGAAAAAGAATCCATTTTTATTGAAGCTATTGTCGTAACAGAAGGTAAACACGTAAACAGAGCCCAGTAGGTAAGCTTGACCACAGCCCTCCTCACCTCATCCCAGAGCTTTCTAGACAGGGACTCTGAGAGCCCACCCTTGCGTGCACGTGGGTGGGCTGTCCCACCGAGGCCACCTCCCTCAGACCTCCAAGTTCCCAGAAGTTTCCCTTTGTGTGATGGGCCACAACAGGACTTGTCGTTCTCTTATGCACTCAGATACCGCCTATAACTACAGATGAAGGGCCACAGTTTCTCCTCCGTGAACAAGAAGTTAACATTTTTCTCTTTTAAGTATGAAAAATGAAGGACTTTGTGAAGCACCAAATGGGAATTAAACATTGTGGAAATTCTGCCAAAGTTAACTTTTTTGTATGTTGAGAGTCATCCTTTTTGTTGTCCTTGCTAGAGACAAAAATTTTTATGAGTCCAGTTGTATTTCAGAGTTTTAGTAAGCTTTAAGATGACAGTTTTCACAGCTATAGACAAAACACATCTCTCAGCCCTCCCACCCCACCTTCAACTTGGCATATGATACAGGTTGAAAGGAAGAAGAAGGGGAGCAGATTACAGAGGAAACAAAATACTGACTCAAGGTTTGCTCTGAGCAGCAGACGAAATAAGGAATGAAACGTGCTTTGTGAACGGTTAAACATTACAAGTTTTAGAAGTGGTACTTTTTAAAGAGGTTTTCTGCATGTTTCCTAGATTTAATTAATGAAGAAACCTGAAGGGAAGTTACTACAATTTAGTTTCAGATAAAATCTAAAGATTTAATTTAAGGATACCTGAAAACGTAAAACCATTTGGAGACTATTGAAACAGCTGCTACACACCCTACTGGCAGCTGGCTCTAGCATCTCAAAACCTCCAAATGAATTGCGGAAGGTGCTTTTTTGCTTTTGTCCAAGATCCGTAGATATGGCAGAAATTTTGAATTGTGTTGAAATTTTGCCAGGGGTGGAGATTGTCCTTTTTTTTTTTTTTTGCCTTGGATGGAATTAGATTGCCTATGGGCAAAAGAGAATTTTGTGCATTTATTCAGAAGTCCAGTCCCAGATCATGATAAGTAACTATAACCTTAAGTCTCAAGCCTTTTAGCCTATATATATATATATATATATATTTGAAAGTGTGTGTGCGTGTGTGTGTGTGTATATATATATATATATGTAATTTTTTTTTTTAGAGAGATGGGGTTTGCTATATTGCCCAGGCTGGCCTTGAACTCCTGGCCCCAAGTGATTCTCCCACCTCAGCCTTCCCAGTAGCTGGGACTACAGGTGTGCACCACCTTGCTCGGCTGCAGTCTATATAAACATATACATATATACACATACATACATATACGTGCATATGTATACATATGTGTGCATATATAATCTATATTTTATATATATTTTACATATAATCTATATATATATAATGTGTACAGTAGGAGTTGCGGAAGGAAAAGCATTTTAAGTTTTCTTCCAAGTCGCTATAGCTACAAACCTGTCTGAGAGGAGGACCCGAGGCAGGTACAAAAAGAACCACATGAAGGATAGCTTTATCCACTCACTCATTTCTTCACTCCCTCTTCAAACCCCTATTGAACCAGGGACTCGGCTAATTCAGTACTTGAGATCAAAGGTCCATGCTCCTAGTTAGGGCTTTGCGTTGGCGTGATACAGCAGTGACTTTCAGAGTATTCTTTCCAAAAGTGTCATATTGTGAAAATCTGTGTCACATGCTAACACATCAACAATAATGTATCTGTAAAATGCCAACTGTGAAAAAAGAAAATCCAGTGTTAAACTAATAACAAGGCTTCTATTCAGACATATGGCAGCCAAACTCTATCTCTAGTAAAAATATATAGCTAGACATAATTGCAGTAAAACAGAACATGCTGTCCGGAGAGCTCAGACATGACAACACAAGACACAGAGCCAGAACTGCAGACTCACTGCTAACCATAGCCACATCGATATTTACTCTAGTTCCATGATGTTTCTACTGACTTTTGTAAAAAGCCTGTAAATATTGGTGGAAACAGCAATGCTTTACATCTTAAAGCTCTTTGAACTCAAAAATCTTTGGTGTTGTCAAGGTAGATTTCATTGAATTAGAGAAAATTGCAACAGATTTTATGCATTCACTGCGTTGACTTTCTTTAACATACTTAGAGTTAAGGTATCGTATAATTGTTCTAAACCAGAAAGCAGGAAGTACTCATAAAAAAAGTTAAAAATAGGTCTCGTTGCTGCTGCTGTTTTCGGCAGACGGTAGTCATTGGAATAATTGGCGTTTTCTTCAAAGCGGTGGTTTAAAAGACTTTAAGGGCTTAGTTCCGCGAGCTCATTTCCATCTCTCTTAACTGCACACTTGAACTTCTCTGCTCAGGTTGGCACCCCTAATTCTTGGATGAAAATGCCACCTGGAGACCATTAAATCCAGAAATATGTTCTAAATCCAAGGGCAGCTTTTATCCTGAGGATAAATTAGTTCTATTTCTACAAATGCAGGGACAGAATCCCAGCCTGACCCCTAAAACCATGGAGGAAGAAGGCAAGGGGAACGTCAGCCTCTCGCTCGCTGCTTTTTTCCAGCTCTGTCACGAGGACACCTGTGCAAACTGCCGCATGGCGAGTCCCGACTGCTAAAGACCTTTCCTGTTCTGCATCCAGTATCCTGGGCTGTGCCACAGGCCGTGTGGGGTCGGCCAGCTGTGCAGCCCCTGTCGGAGGAGAAGTCTCAGTGCCCTCACTGTCCTCGGGGGTTCAAGCGCAGACAGCCAGGCTCTGCGCCACGTGGCTTTGCTTCCAGGGCCCAGGGCCCGGAGCAGGCAGGGAGCCTGACCCGAAGGTGCCCATCAGCCCAGAGCCCCGCAGGCCTCGAGCCAGTGTTCTGCCCGCCCCAGAACTGTGTTCCTAGGGGTGACTTGCTGAACCAATCTCATGCTCTTTCGAGAAATTTCAGCCTGAGGAATAGGAAACGAACCCCTCAGTACCCGAGTGGAAAGTGGAAGCGGAATCGCTGACAGCAGGGAACAGAGGCCGGAGTGGGGCGGGCTCCTTGGTAGCTGGCCGCCCGGTGGCCGTGGGCGGCTGCCAGGTCCCCAGGAGAAGATATCCTTCTCCAACAAGCTCAGGTCAGCCTCAGCAGCCTGCATGGTCCCCCGTTCCTGGAGGCTTGGCAGTCTAACCCAGGGCGGTTGGGAAGACACACTAGGCCTGCCCCACCCTGAAGGAATGTACCCACAAGGAAGGGCTGGTGGGCGGGGTGGGGGCAAGATCGGAGACCGCAGAGAACAGTGGAAGAGTGAGCTTGGTGAAGAAGCTGCCCTACCTTTCCCAGCCTGTTTCCACTCTTGTTTTTGAAATATCTTCCTGGGTTGGGAATCAGAAAACACGCAGTTACTTGTCAAGTACAGAAGTTATTATCCACAGAGCGTTATACTGCCCCACATTGTGCTGGAGAAAGAGATTCTGGGCAGAGGCCAAGTTCCTGCTTTCCCTGCTCGTGAATGCTCTCTGCAGGGGCTCCCAACTCGCCAGGGGCGGCTGCGGCAGGTTGAACGTAGAACAGGAACCCAGGGGGTGCTTGGTCCCCGCCATCCCCCGTCATCCTGTTCTCACTCGGGCCAGAACTCACACCTGTGATGGGGACAGTGAGATCACAGCGGAAACGCAGAGAACTACAAGGCTCCAGGTCCGCGGGTGTCGCCAAGGGCCCCCTAATTCCTGTTATAACAGCAGGGCCATGTATGATAGACCACCTTTGCGTTAGGAAACCCACAAGTATTGAGGTCCTTGCTTCACTTCCTGGGGGAAGCCCGAGAGGCAGCAAACCTAGCAGCATCTCCTTTGTCATCACTGCCACCACCATGTGGCTGCAGAACAAAAATGGCAAGGTGACACATCAGGACAGAAGAGGGCCTGAGGCAGTTCCTTGCATGGTGAAGAGAACATCCAAACGTGGGCCGAGAAAGGATGTGTAGGAGAGAGAGACCAGCACAGAGCCGCAGTCTAGTGGGTTCCAGGCAGCAGCAGGGCGCGCAGCTTGGTGACCTGGCTGGAGTGGGGCCGTCTTGGGGCCATCTCAGGACATCGCAGCTGGAGCCAGTTTGGGGAGAGATACCCACAAGGAGGAGGGCATCGGGGCCACTGGCTCCCGCACAGGCCTAAGACAAACTCAGAGACTAGACTAACCTCTCTCCTGCGCAGACGGCGGCATTTGCATGAGCCGTGAGCCTGGCATCAGCCTAGGAGTGAGGGGACACCAGGAGGGGACAAGCTGTAAATATGACGAAGGTCAAAACAGAGCTGACTGAGAAAGCTCACTGCAGTGACTGCGTCCATCTGGAAAGCATTCAATTTGTTTCCACATCAGATAGACCTGGGTCTTGCAGATAAAAATCAAGTTCAGTTATAAAAAAAAATTGCACTTTTGCCCTTAATGGGGCTTCACTTTTCTAAACACTGCACGCGGGAAGCGCTTACACAGCAGCTCGTGAGCAGCGAGTGCTTGGCTGTGCCGGCGCGTGTTCCTTCCCCGCACCGCACGGTGGGACGGACCACTGCAGGACACTGGGTGTAGCAGCTGAGACGCAGGGGATGAAGCCCCAGAGGAGGCTGGCGGCTGTGGAAATGAGGAATATTTGAATGCAGGAGCCATTTCAGACGAAAAATCATCAGTCGTGTTTAAGTTAGTGTGTATCTGTCATGGGTTGAATGGCGTCTCCGCCAGATTCACGTCCACCTGGAATGGATGAATGTGACGTATCTGGAGGTAGGGTCTTCGCAGACGCCATCAATTTAAGACGAGGTCACGCTGGAATAGGAAGGGCTCCGATCCTATGCCTGGTGACCTCCTAATTAGGACACAGATGCAGATGCCCATGGAGGGAAGGTGGCCACGTCCAGCCGGAGGCAGAGACTGGAGTGACGCAGCCACAAACCAAGGGGGCGCTAAGGACTAGTGACAGCCACTGCAGAAACTGGAGAGAAAATGGCACCCACTCCAGAAACCAGAGAGAAAATAGCATAAAAGACCCTCCCTCAGAGCCCCCGGACCCCAAAAGGAGCCAACTCTGGGGCACCCGGATCTCAGGCTTCCATCCTCCTGAGCCGTGAGAGGATAATCTCCTGTTGCTTTAAGCCATCCAGTTTGTGGCACTTTGTCCAGCAGCCCTGAGGACGCTCACACAGAAGCCACATTGAGAGAGCTGTCGGCTCTCAGGTGAGGGAAGAAGTTCCGTCTCAGCACGTTGATTTTGAAATGAAGCAATGTCCCAAAAGCTCGGGGACCTGGAGCAGGACGCAAGGGTCGCGGTGAGGAGCAGGTGCTGGGGTCCCCAGGGGAGAGATGTGCACTCAGGAGAACTTACTCGAACAATGTTAGCCCCAAAGGGTGAAAGTGTAAACGCGGGAGGCTTGTGGGAAGGTTGGGGTTTTCTTTTACAAAGCATGGTGCATTCCGGAAGGGACAGAACCGCTGGAGGCTAGGAGACGGAAGATGGTCTAGAGAGAGGCCAGTGCGTCTGGGATTTTACCCTCCCAGGAAGGTCGGCGTCCACTAGAATCATCTGTACGTTCTTGGAGAATATACAAGAATCCAACTATAGAGTCTTCAAATTCTTAGTTGGAATTTGGCCAAATCCAAACCCAAGTGGAACTCTCGAGTGTTCAGAGGACGTTCGTTGTCTGTGTGATCCGAGACTGGACCACGACTTCCTGTCATCATTTGATATTTAAAGTTTGATACGAGAATCGAGCACTCGGCCAAGCAACTGAAATTACAAGCTGAGCTGTCTTAGTCAGCTCAGGCTGCTATAACAAAATAGCACAGACTGGGCGTCTGAAACAGCAGACATTTATTTCCCACAGCTCTGGAGTCTGGGAGGTCCCAGGTTGAGATGCCAACAGATTCGATGTTGGCGGGGGCTGCTTCCTCGCGTGGAGACGGTGGCCGTCTTCTCTCTGAGCTCAAGTGACAGGGAGAGAGGGCTCTGGCTCTCTTCCTCTTCTCACTAACATGAGGGCACCGAGCTCATCATGGGGTCTCCACCCTCACGGCCTCATCCGAACCTAATTACTTCCCAGCAGTCAGCGGACTAGAGTTTCAGCACATGAATTTTGTGGGGACACAAACATTTAGTCCATAACACGAAGCAGTAAAATTTCCTAAGGCAGTTCTGGTGGCACATTGGGGACTAAAATTTATTGGCCTGGTAGCTACTTTCATCAGCTTGTTAAAAAAAATCAGAAGACACACACACACACACACACACAAATTTCCAGAAACACAGCCATGAAACATTCTGTACTCTTACAAAGGAATAAAATAGCACAACATCGTAACATCTTTCTCTGACGTATGGGGCTGTATTAGCTCTCTACTGCTGCGTGACAAATCAGCACGCACTGAGCAGCTTCAGACAACACCTCTCCTTGTCGCTCAGTTTCCGTGGCTCAGGCATCTGGGCCTGGCCTGGCCGGGCCCTCTACGCAGGATCTCACGAGGCTGCGGTGAAAGTGTGGGCTGGGCTGTGTCACCTGGAGAGCTGACTGGGGAAGAATCCGCTTCTAAGCTCATTCTGGTTGTTGGCAGAATTCACATGACTGAGGCCCTGGTCCCCAGAGGCTGTGCACCATTCCCTGCCACGTGGTCCTCCTCACAGCACGGCAATTGGTCCTCTAGGCTGGCAGGAGAACATCCATCTGCACCAGCTGCAAATCTCTCTGACTTCTCTCAGCTCGGAGCTCTAAACCTTTTTTTTTTTTTTTTTTTGAGACAGAATCTCACTCTGTTGCCCGGGCTAGAGTGAATGCCGTGGCATTAGCCTAGCTCACAACAACCTCAAACTCCTGGGCTCAAGTGATCCTTCTGCCTCGGCCTCCCGAGTAGCTGGGACTACAGGCATGCACCACCATGCCCGGCTAATTTTTTTAATATATTTTTAGTTGTCCGGATAATTTCTTCCTATTTTTTTTTTTAAGTAGAGACGGCAGCGGGGCGGCGGGGGGGCGGGGGGGGGTCTTGCTCTTGCTCAGGCTGGTCTTGAACTCCTGAGCTCAAACAATCTGCGCGCCTCAGCCTCCCAGAGTGCTAGGATTACAGGCGTGAGCCACCGCGCCCGGCCTAAACCCTCTTTCAAAGAGCTTGGTTAGGTCAGGCCCACCATGCTCTAGGGGAGGGCAGAAATCTCAGAATCCTGCCCACCACAAACGAGGGTAGTTGGAGGGAAGCAAAGTCATGAGTTTGGCTTTGGACATACTGAGTTTTGAAGGGCTGGGGGATTGAGGTCCAGCTGGCCAGAAGAAATAGGAGCATTTGAGTCTGGAGAATGAGACTGGCTGGTCCGTGGGAATAAACTTAGGGCCAGAGAGACTGCTAGAGACCAACCACGGGGTGGAGTAGAGTCTACCAACTGCATAAGGCTGACAAAATGTAGCGTCCACACCTAACTGTCCCTTCCTCATCTCCTTATACTCGGTTTTCTTCTTTACGCCATCCTACTTGGCAGTGATTCTCTAAAACAGTTACCAACTATTTCTCTGCATCTGGAGAATAATTATACTCTCCAAAATGGTCTCTGATTCCAGGAAAATTCTGTCTTCCGGGGATGCGTGCTCCCACCCACCATGTGTCTAGTTAAGTTTGGGTAAACAGAACTGACTGGGGTTCTGGAGATGAAGCTCTTGTCTCATGCTGAGAACTAAAACCTGCAGCAGCTGGAGAAGAATAGGAGCAATTCACGTAGGTCTTTAAGGGAAGATCAGCTTTGCTGCTGCCGAGCCACCTGTAATGCGCTTCCCGCGGGAAGAGATGGACGTGCAGGGCCACCTGCTGGAGGTTCGGAGCTGTGCACACGCAGGCTCAGGTGTAGCACTTACTGAACTGCCTGGTAAGGTTTCGGTCTTCAGACTGCCACACCCGAGGGCACAAGGAGACTTTTTAAGGAGGCCTCAGAGAGTTGTGAGGGCATCAGTTTGCAGCCGCTCAAATTCCTTAGGGGCTCTCTCCTAGGAGGCGCTGGCAGTGGAGCTGAGCGCTGGCCTCGGCCAGGCTTCCTGTTCCCAGGGCTTCAGTGCCAGGCATTGTTCTAAATGCTGTGTCTTTATTAACTCCAAAGGCCTCGCGTGCTGCAAAGGGGCAACTGGAAACACCACACTGTGTTACTGGTGGACACCTCCTTGATCGAGGATGCTGATCAGGTGAATAGTTTGCGTTATTTCAAGGGGCAGGACCTAGAAAGTTCTGCCTTCTGGCAGTTGACGTATATCTGAGTAAGAGGGTTCTACATTAAGGATAAATTCTGTATTTTTCTAGCATTTATTGAGATTCACAGGAGAAGCATTTTTGCTGACTTTTGTCAAATGATGATCCAGTATCACAAGTGCGTATTCATTGTTTACTTGGGCCCAAGTGCTTGCTCTCGTCTGTCGGCAGTGTCTTTGCTCATTTATTTATTCCCACCATGTTCTTATTAAATTTTGATAAACGTGATAGTAGTTTGTTATGGATTTTACTCTAAATGACTTCTTTTTGCTGTATTTTCCACCAAACCCTGTCTCATTCCAGCAATGACCTCATTTGTAGATACCTGAACTAATTTTTTAATCCCAACAGATATGATTAAAGATCTAGTCATAATAATTTTTATTTTTAATATCTGAAAATTATTTGCCAAAATGTGTAATATATATAGATCTTTTAAAAATCATTCATGTACTAATAAGCAACGTAATAAAAATTTAGTCCAGAAGAAAAAAATGTTAATGCTTAGAGCTTTTTGATTATAGGGAAGTAAATATTAATTTAAATTTTTATATACTCTTGTAGAGAGAAATGATAGTGTTGTTAGTGTATGTGGGAAAGCAAGACGTGAACAGAGGAAAAACGAACGGGCCATGTAAACAACGGGACACTGTGTAAGAAGACACACTGCAAGATGAAGTGACAGCAAGTGTCCCAGAATGTTAGCATAAGAAAAGTGAGACGAGCAGAGAAATTATCAAAGCAAGCAACGCAAACGAATGGCACACTGAGTAAGGGAACACGCTGTGACCATAACAGGATAAGAGTAACTACAGCTAGCACAAGAAACGTAGCAGAAACAACACAGGGCACATTATACATTAGTTCCCCCCAGCTTTGGACACCGCAATACATCAGGGTCTAACCACAGCAAGGTGAAAAGCTGCCCCTGTCCAACGACAGGAAGGAGACAACATCCCCACTGGTCAAGAAAGAAGAGGAGGGGAAAACATCAGGAAGGGGAGAGGTCAGACAAGAGAAAAAGGGACGGCACAAAGACCCAGGGCCACCGGGACCTGTGCCTGCTCCTACCCCGGGTGGAGTGTACTATGGCTTGGTGATCGGTTGGTGATTGTGACACAGAAAGCCCAGGGCCACAGTCCGCTTGGGCTTGGACATGTGCCTGCTCTTAACCCCTCTGCTGCCCCAAACTGTCTCTTGCCGTCCTTCCATGGCGGGAAGAACTGAGGAGCTCACCCCTGGTAATAGACTCATAAGTAAAAGACTCACAAGTATAAAAATGTTACATTTGACAAAATTCTATGAGGGAAGTGGAATGGAAATTGAAATCTAAAGAGAAAACAAACCACGTAAAGTTTAAAGGGGGGAGGTAATTTTATTTTAAAATATTTACAGTATGTGACAAATGACATCCCTTGCAGCTATCAAATTAATTAAAAAAATAATAATCCCAGAGTAGTCAGTACTTAAAGAACACGGCAGTGGTACGAGTTTTGCCAAATGCTTTCCTTAACAGGCCAAGGAAAATTGAGCAGATGGGGTGACAGCTCCCCCAGGACCGGGTGAGCCTGAGACCGCAGCAGGCGGGGCGGGGGTCCGCTTCCTTCACCAGCGCCTGGGTCAGGGCCCTTAAACCCTAAAACGCCTCCGCTCTTGGTCCCGGTGCTGGGGGGCTTTGCGAACCAGGGATCAAAGCTCCATCGAATGGAACGTGCGACCCGCAGAACGTCCCTGTCCTTCCTGGAGTGGCAGGGACAGGCGCGGGGGTTCCCAAAGCCGGGGGCACCGCGGGGCGAAGTGTGGGCCCCCAGTTTCGGCCCTCAGAGCTGCACTAAAGGCGCCTTCTCAGACCATACCCCGGAGCGAGCGGGGAAGCACAGCGCGAGGCCACCGCGCGGGCGAGGTGATCCCGGAGCTCGGGTTCCCAGGAACCCCGGCACCGCCCGGGGGACACAGACCCCCAACGCCCCGCCCCTCACTCCCCCCAGCACTGGGGGGGGGCGGGGCGACGGAGGGCAGGGCGGGGCTACATCAGCCGTCTGGGCAAGGCCGGGATTGGTGGAAGGGGAGGGGCGACACCAGCCCGCCCTCTGGTCAAGACCGGGGATTGATGGGAGGGGAGGGCGGGGCGACATCGGCCCCTCTGACGCAGCAGAGGATTGGTGGGCGGGACGGGGGCGGAGCGACGCCAGCCCTCCGAACCTGGCTGGGATTGGTGGGCGGGATGGCTGGATTGGCGGGCGGGCCCGCGCCGGGGGCGTGGCCGTGGACACGTGATGCGGAACCGGCGTCCGACCTACTGCGGGTAAGCGGGGCTCCGCGGCTGGGTCTCCGCTGCGGGGCCTTCCGGGATGGCCGGTGCGAGCCCGGGAGCGGGCCGGACGGGGAGGGCCCCAGGGCAGCGGCGCGAGTCACGACGCCTCGTTCGCTGGGGATCCTGAGGGTCCGGGCCGCAGCCAGGCTGGAACAATGGAGCCCGGGCTGTGCCCGAGCGCGGTCGCAGTCAGAGGCCCGGGACGAGATCACCCCCGGGCGGCTCTGGGCAGCCAGGCCACCCGCCCGCAGCGCCCGGGCGGCCGGGTCCGAGCGGCGCCGGGACACTTGGGGCGCCCCTGGCCGGTGACCCAGTGTCGTCGACGCGCTTCGCTCGGGCCCGCCTGGCACTCCCCGGTGGCCCCCCTGGCTGTGGGTGGGGTCGCCGGGAGCGGAGAGTGCTGGTCGGTCGCTCGCCTCCCCGAGAGGCCGGCGGAGAACTCCAGCCTCCTTCGGCAGACCCCTTTCCCGGAACCTTCGGTTGCTCTTACTGGACAGACACGCCCCAGGTTCATAGGGCCCAGGACAGGGCTCCTTGCTCCCCGCGAGTGGGGCTGGGACGTTGCCTGCAGGAGGAAGCGCCTGACAGGAGACAAAGTCCCTTTGCCAGCTTGCTAGTCTTGGGCAGGTCACACATCAGCCTCAGTGTCCTCACCTGTAAAATGGAGGGGATACTGGGTCCGACTGCAGGAAGGTCCTTGAGACCCTGGGCCGCACAGACAGGGCCACCAGTCTGCCTCCCCTCCCCCACTGCCAAAGTCAGATTCCGGAGGTCTTCCTAGTGTAGATTCAGTGTAATGAGGCGGAGAACCTGGGGGCCTGCTACTGATACCTTGTCCCTAACGTTTGCAGGCAGGAGTGGAGGAAGAGACATTCACAGTGTGTTTAGGGCGAAGTTCTATATTGGCGAATTGGAGAATCCTATCCTTGACTTAGTGGTTTTAACACAGACATGAGGCCATGATTCAGGTATTTAATATATACCTAGAACTAACAAGGGACAAGGATCGATACTCAGAAGCAAAAGAGTGATGTGTGTGTGTTGCCGCATAGTCCTAGGAGCGAGCTTCGTGTAATTTCTCCTTCCCTGCTTGCTAGCCTCACTGTTTAAATTATGTTGCTTTCCATGAACTTTAGATTTCAAAAGGGGAGTGAGGCTGTTATTTATTTGAAAGGATAATTTTGCTTTTGCTCTATCCAACATAGTGCTTTTACCTTAGGAAATGGGGTCCTTCAAGATACATAAAAATGATTCCATTTAGTGGCTTTGGTACTAGGGGAGGTGAAACAGGAATAACCCGGAACAATGAGTGGGAGAGAGAAAGTGGGACCTGCCCTAACCTGTTTTGACTGAGTTAAGGTTAATAGAAGTTGCTTTTAGCCCAGCCCTGATGGCTTTGTGTCCATAGCTGAAGGAACTGTGGTCTCTGTCTACACTACTTTGGTGAAAGGTGCAACTTAGATAATTATAGTCATACATCACTTAAGGATGAGATACATTCTGAGAAATTCGCCAGGTGATTTCTTGCTTGTGCTAACACCCTAGAGTGGACTTACACAAACCTAAGTGGTATAGCCTCCTACACATCTGGGCTGTATGTATTGCTCAGAGGCTGCAAACCTGTACAGAATGTTTCATAATGAATACTGTAGGCATTTGTAACACAATAGTTGGTACTTGTGTATCTAAATGTATCCAAACATGGAAAAGGAGTTTTTCAGCTCCATTATATTCTTATGGGACCCAGTTTTAATAAGGTCCCTCTTTGGTGGTTGATGGAAACATTGTTACTCGGCACATAGCTAGTTTATCTTTGAATGACTTTAGCTAGAAGGCCATTGGTTAATTTGGCTACCAAGAACGTAATACTAATGAGAATATAGCTCAGCGAGCTTGGAATTAGTTGTATATAGTGAACCCAAATGAAAAACACCCCGTGTAGCATATTGTCCTGCTAAATAGAGTTTCTTTTAAGATAAACAAGTAGCTTCCCTGTGTACATTTTTGGCAACAGGTGGATAAAAGTTTCACCTTATTAACACTCATAAAAGGCCTCCACAATATTGTGGGCTCTGTCTCACTTGAGGCTCTTCCACATGAGTGCCTCGGCTGAGACCATCTGGATTGGCTGGGAGGAATGTAAATATTTCAGCTCTGTTGCTGCAGTTTGAAGAGTAAGAAGAGGGCACTTGAGGAGGAAGTAGTTTTATCCCCCACCCAAACAGAAATCATGTTTGCTACTTGCAGTACCCTGTGATTTCATTACCCCGCTCAGCTTGAGTAACTTCTAAACAGCTACCACGCTGCACCACAGTGGATAAAGCCACCTCTCTGTTTAGAAGTCCCTTTGGAATCCTATGCTGAGAAAAAGTGCTCGTTCCCTACAGAATGCCGATGCATTTATCTGGCCTCATGCTCTGGAACTACGTCACTGTAATAGGGTCTTGTCGCTCCCCGCTGTGATTCTGAAACTCTCAGAACTGAATTTGCTGGAATTTGAGTGTAGCTGATGTCTTCTACACTGCTGCTGAAGTTTCAGTCCTGTCACTTGAAGGAATCCCGATTATCTACTGAAGAAGGGAGAGAGGACCAATTTTGAAAGTCCCAATACCAGAACCATTTTTATTTCATATTCATTCCAATTTTTAAAAATAGTCAAGTAGTATATTTTCACCTTTATTATAAGGTGGAACAGAGTTGCTGGGTCTCAAGCACCAAAAACTGAATGTTAGAAAATGTGCCAGGCAGCTGTACAGTTGCTGGAAGTTCTTAGGTTCTCAGAGATTTAGCTGTTGCCCTTGGGTTGTTCCCACAATCACCAACTTTCCTAAACTGAATCTGGCTTTCCTTGGGCTCTGTTGTCTGGCTTGTGGGTTTTGTGGTAGAGGCAGGATGTGACATCTTAGCTGGGATCCCTGAAGGGACTATATGCTTCATGGTAACAGAAAGTGGAAAGTTCTCTGTGTGCTTTAGGAATTGAAAAAAAAATTTTAAGTACCAATAAAACTCAAAAGTACCTACTTTTAGTTTCATTGGATTGTCTTAAACTTGGGCCCTTCCTTTGGTTACCTGCCATTTGACACCCAGTTTTGTATGGATTTTCCTTCCAAGAAAGAAGGGAAGATCAATTTGAGTCTCCAGCTCTTCCCAGAGCTTTTGTCTCGGAAGCTGCAGTCACTTCCTGGGGCGTCCTCGTGATGCTGATGTTGCAATGCCGGGGGTGGGGTAGCACTTTACAGCCCAGCCTGTCCCTCCTAGAGGCAGGACTGACCTACGGCTCTTCCAAGAATCATCAAGATTTGCGCTTGGAGTCTGGTGGAAAGATGTCGGCCCTTACTACCCTGTTTAAGTACATCGATGAAAATCAGGATTACTACATTAAGGTAAGGGAATATTTCATTCTAGTAAATGTTAAGTTTTGCTTTAATCCTGTGGGGCTCAGAGAACTTTCAAGAAGCTAATATGAATGATGGCATTTAAATCAAGTATTCAAAGTGTTGCCTAGAGAGCTGTTCCTCCACCTTCCCATTGCAGTGTAAGTTACACATTTGGCTTTTGACAGAAAGTGTTAGGATGTGTTTCTGAGAATAGCAAAGGTAATCGAAGATTTTTGTTTAATCTCCATCAACAATTTCTTATGATGGGAAAGGTGAAAAACTAGTTTACCTTTAGCATGTTATACATGGTTCAGTAAATGTTACATATTAATTTGTTTCTTGATGTTAACTTAAAGAATTATGCTTTAAAATTATTTTTAGTAGACACATTTCAGATGAAACCTTTAGAATTCTCATTCTGAAAGTTATACTTTGAGAACTTGGCCATCGTCAGGATGATAAACAAGCAGATGTGGACTGTGCCAAGGTTGGGTGTTTTCTGTATCTTTCAGTTGTAATTTCTTTGGATTCAAATGTAAACTTAATTTTGGACCTTTGTGTATTTTACATTCATTTTATCCCTAATGGTTAAAAATACACATTCCGACAGTTTTTTTTTTTTCATGCTCTAGTTCTTGGCATGGAGTCAGTACAAACAGTTTTTAAAATATTAAGCAAGAAGCAAATGTGATGGGTCTATTCTTCTACATCTGTTCAAAATGGAGCGGCCACAGGCAGTAAATGAACTTTGTGTGCCTGAAATCTGGCAAAATCATGAAAACTTTTCCTACCTTAAGGAACACCTTTTCAGAATCCCTTTTTACTCGTTATCCACAAACAGAAACTTGCAAAATGGGTGGCCATCCAGAGTGTGTCCGCATGGCCCGAGAAGAGAGGCGAAATCAGGAGGATGATGGAAGTCGCGGCTGCAGACATCAAGCAGCTGGGCGGCTCCGTGGAGCTGGTGGACGTCGGAAAACAAAAGGTATAAGCCGGCATTCCTCGCGTTGCCGAGCCACAGACGATCTGCCCGCAGTTGATCGGACTCCACGAGTTCAGGAAAGAGCTTCTGTTTCAGATATGCTGCTAGTGTTGAAAACAAACAGAAAGGGTCCGATTTGGATCCTAAGTTCAGTATATGATTGCTTCGGCTGGACTGGGGGGCAAAGGTTTTGGGATACTCAGCATTTTTCTCCAGGAAGGAGATCTGTTGGTAGTTGCTCAAGAATAAGTTACTGTAACTGTCATTCTTAGAGAAGAGCTGAGATTTCTGTCCCAGAAATCAGTAAGCTTTCAAACTAGGAAGTTACACTTTGCCGGTGTCAATTTGAAAATAATAGGACCTCTCCCCCGATCCATGTAGCCTGCGACCCCAAGCATCACAGCTGGTAGAACAGCACTGTTTCATAAGAGATACTTGCGGGGCGGTGGGGTGGGTGGTTGTTGGGGTCAGCTGCATTCTAAGGCAGGATTCTGACAGGTAAGAACGGTTTGTTTTCTTCTTAAGTGAACAACTGCACATCCTGGTACGTTATTCCACTGTTTTAGTTTCAGATGATTTCAGCCCCAGGTGAATTGCATGCTTCATGCCATATACTTTCAAAGTTTGTAACATCTTTTCATATTATAGAATGTGACAAGTTTTGGGGTTATCTCGGTTCTCTTGCCTGATGATTTAGTGTCTAGTTGAAGTCAAAGTCCTGGAATTTTGGGTGCAGACATTCAGTTCAGTGCACTCATTTCATCAGTACAAGAAACCTGAGGCCCCAGTGGGCTTTGCATCCACTGGGAGCCCACAGTAGGTTTTTTGCAAAGCCAGGATTAAATTCCCAATCCAGTGTTGTTCGTTTGAGATTTTCTTCTGAAAGCAATAGTTGACTTAAGATGTATTACGGCTTCCCAGCAATTTCCCCACACCCTTGGGAGAATAAACCAGGTGTCTTTGTAGTGTTTCCTTTGAGGTGCGCACTTGACTCACTCTCCCTCCCTTTTTTCGTGATACATAAAAAAAAATCTAGGTGAAATAAATAAGTTTTAAGAGTTTTATCACAGTAGACAGATTTATTCCATTTGTCACTGACATTACAGTGCAGTTCTAAAGAAAAGACCTTCTATAAAAGACTAAAATCACTATTATACAATTTTGAAATATATGACACCAACTTTTATCAAGGAATTGAAAGATGTTGTCACTGACAGAAAAGTTCTGCGGAGAAGCTACAGTGTGGGGTGGCGACACCTCTCCTCTTCCCCTGCGTTCATTTGGCAACAAGGCTCCATTGTTCAGAGAGTGACGATGACTTCAGGCAGGTGTGAGGGTGGACCTGGGTGTCTTCACAGGGAAGCGCCGCAGCTGGAGTGTTTCCAGGCTTACGGAGGAACGACGACGTTGGGAGTTTGAGGTCCTAGTGAATTTCAGAACAGTTTTACTTACGGGCCCAGAAGTATTTCACTGGAGCTCTATGGAATAGAAATTTATTTATAGAAAATATGTTATTGTTTAAAAGTCAGTTTCTTGCTCAGGCAAGCTGAGATCCAGCTGTGACCACTGAGGCCGTGTGTTCTCTATGACCAGGACAGGGGTTTTTTAAGGAACAATTATTTGCCTCTGGTGGCTGCAGGCCACCCTGGTGAGAACCGACTGGCACACCCAGCCCGAGGGCAGTTTGCGTGGCTGAGGGACATCAGTCCAACTGCCACACACGAGTAGCTGACGGGTTACAAGAGTTACTGAAATTACTGAAATAACATCCTGTATCCTACAAGAATTCCTGCTGCCTGCTAAGTTCCCTAATGAGCTTGCACATTTGGAGCTTGGGAGCCCTGGAGTTGGGGGAAGGACCCTTTGGCACCAGCGTTGCCCTGATCAGGGCTTTGTTTTCAGTTTGCTGCTCATCTTACCTCTTAATTGTAAATTGCTTGTTTAACTGCATTGTCAGTTTAGTTGCTGTGTTATGTTTATTAATGCCTATTTTCATGAACAGTAGTTTTTAGTAACTAGACGAACGCACAGGGGTGTGATGTTCTTGTATGTGCAATCCCGTCCTGCAGCTAAAACAAAAGTGCGGTGCTCACACCCTCCCCTGCCATTTGCTCGTGGTACTCTGTAGTGATCCCGGGTTTTTTCTGTTGGATCGTAGGACCTACATGGGCTGTAGGGTGTTTGCACAGCCTGAGTGGGCCATGGTCTAACATAAAAGGTAGAGACGTCGACCTGACATGAAAGTTGGAAACAGCCTCGGATGGCTTAGCCTTTGCCGAGATGCAGAGAGAGTTCTGGGCCTCACGCACATCCCCAGTCTCGAGGGCTCGTGACTGACAAGGCCTCTGGGACCAGCGCAGGCGGAGCAGCAGCTACCACTGCCCCGTTTAGTGTGGTTCACGTGCACTGTGTCTGTGCGTGTGGTCATCCACATACAGAATTTCAAAAATGTGTCTTCTGATTTAAGACTAGGTGTTCTTAACCATCTTTTCAGAAAATAATGAACTAAGTTGCCAAGACCAGGCTCCATGCTTTGTTACATAAAGTTAAAGAAAAATCGGCCTTTAGAAATTTTGCAACTGCCATGGTCGGTAAACGTCACTGAGCTTATGTGCTCTGGATTACAGGAAAGTCCATTCTTATTCATCACTGACTACACTGAACAATGTGACGTTAAACTCTACAGTAGAGGTTGGTTGATGAGCGTGGATAAAAAAGCTCAAGGTATTTTAGTATCTGCCGGGAATGCCACGTGTCTTAA
The DNA here is from genome assembly GCA_963575035.1 of Avahi laniger. Taxonomy (NCBI): domain Eukaryota; kingdom Metazoa; phylum Chordata; class Mammalia; order Primates; family Indriidae; genus Avahi; species Avahi laniger. The sequence continues at coordinate 10,573 of CAUYSK010015844.1, read as the reverse complement.
ACAAAGACTGCCCTAGTTGACGTTCCTCTCCCTCGCAGCTCCCCGACGGCTCGGAGATCCCCCTTCCTCCCATCCTGCTCGGCAAGCTGGGCTCTGACCCGCGGAAGAAGACGGTGTGTGTCTACGGCCACCTGGACGTGCAGCCGGCGGCGCTGGAGGACGGCTGGGACAGCGAGCCCTTCACCCTGGTGGAGCGCGACGGTGAGCACTGTGTTACTGTCGGGAAGTCACCGACGGTCTCGGTGCTTTCTGTTCCCAGTACAGGTTATTTTTAACATGAGCTAGAAATTGGGTTCCAGAAGTTTCTCTTGGGAGCGTCGGGGTTGAAACTTCAGAAACCTGCCTTTCTTGTGGAAAAGAGTCCTCGTGGCCAGGGCCACAGGCTTCCTTTTATTACTGCGGCTTCCTCTCAGGACACACGCCCTGACTTGAGGCAGGGCAGCCCCCAAAGCCTGCGGTCCAGTGCCCCCCTGACCGGCGGAGTGTGTCTCAGGACCAGCACCTGCCACCTGCCCACCCGGGAACTGAGTCTTCCCTCCCGTCCTGCCCGGGTCACGGTGGCCATGTCACTGTTGCTCACTGCCAGCCCTTCCTCGAGGGCACCTGCCGAGGGACCCGAGTAGGCTGGCCCCTTTTCTCCCTGTCCCCGTTTAGTATGAAGGTCTTTGCTTCCATTTCTGAGTGTTCACATGTTTCTGTACATGACAGGCTTTGACCTTCCTCTGTGCCTCACCCCCTTGGGCGAAGTTCCCGACTCTCTCATCAGACCCCTTCGGACTGGGTCATCGGGTCTGTTCAGACCCTTCCTGACTCAGTGTGATTCTGTCCGTTACTGTGCTGAATTGAAAACGACTTTACTCAAAGCAACATCTTACGGAGTTTAATTCGATACCACTGTCCTCAGCCCAGGGTGATTACTGACTAGAGTAACCGTGGGGCCGGCCTTCTGTGGGCACCCGGGCTCCTCGTGTCAGGCCGCATGTCCCCGTGGCTGCTCCTGGACACGTGGACTCGCTCTGTCCGAAGCAGAACTCCTTGTCTCCGCACCTCCCACCTGCACCAGCCCGAGGGACCACACACAGCCCCTGGGAGCCTGCGTGCCTCCTCCCCCGGCCCACCTGCGCACCTGCACGGTGTCAGCACCGGTCACCACCACCTGGTCCTCTGTGAGGCCGGCCCCTGGGCATCCTCGCAGCCCCTCCCCGGTCCCGCTCTCAGGGCACCCTGGGCTGTCCGTGGCCCTGGAGGAGCTCCCCACCGCGAGCAGCTTCACGGCAAACTCCAGCCACGTGCTGCCCCCCTTGCCGGGGCGCCCTGGGGTGGGGGGAGAAGGCCAGTTTGTCTCCCTGGCTGAGGCCCACCTCTGAGCCGCGGGCACCGTGCCACCACCGCAGTGGCTCAGTGATTGTCGCAGGGATGAGGATCTTTTTTAGGAGAGCTTGCATTTGATCTTCAGCTTTTGTGAAAAGTTGAGTTTCGTTTATAAAAGGAGATTGCTAAGGTATTGATGGCTTTTGGCGTCAAACTACTTTGGAGTGGGCCATACCGAAGCCGCCTGACCGTCAAAGCAGTCCGAGCGCGAGGAAGTGCAAGACTGGCCAGGACGGCGCGAGGCCCAGCGAGGTGTCGAGCCTGAGCGCAGCAGGCTGTGTGCAGCTGCCTTGCTCGCCTGGCGCCACGAGGCTGACCCCTGGGTCATGGGGCAGACGTGGGAGGGGGGTTTGAGCTCGTCTTCCGATCACGTCGTCGGCTTCCCAGCCCAGCGTCTGCCTCTGTGATGGTCCCAGAGGCAAGTGTGGAGGGAATTGTGGAGACTGATTACTCTCATTGGAAGCGATATCAAATCCTCTAGTTTTCAAAGTAATAAGAAAGAGAGGAGAATAATAATAAATAAGTTCTATTCTGTATTGAATTAGTTGTCAAGTTGGGTGGGATGAGATTCATAGTTCTTTTTTGGTAACAGTTTTAATAATGGTGCAGTGTGTTTCCTGAGTGTGACCGGGCTCTCTGGCCCGAGTTGCTCACGGTCAGTGGTTTTAATGAACTAACCAACTGGCGGTGATGTCCAAGCGCTGGCTGGCTGCCGCAACCACCACGGGAGCGGGGGTATCCACATGACTTGCCTCTGCGATTGTGGTGAATTCTCCAGTAAATTCCAGCAACAGCGTTGGGTGGAGACTCAGGGCTCCTGACTGGAAGGGAAGCCGCACTCGGGCACCATGTGTGCACGGGCGTTGTCAGATGTTCGCCTGAGATATGCTCCTTTCAATTTCATCATAATCCTAACTTTATGAACTTGCTGATTGCTGTCCCAGGCAAGCTGTATGGGAGAGGCTCAACTGATGACAAGGGGCCGGTGGCCGGCTGGATGAACGCCCTGGAAGCTTACCAGAAGACAGGCCAGGTACGCCCCACGCTGAGTTCGGCCTGATTCACTGGTTCTGTATGAGCAACACAAAGATGAGCTTCTGTTCACACAGCAGCTTGTCAAGGTCACTGCGTCGGAGAACGCTGGCCACCCAAGCCCGTGTCAGTGCAGCTGACTCAGACCTAGATTATACGTTCGTTTTCTAGCTTTAGGAAACATTAAAAGTTTAATTGTTTTACAGACACTCAGGTCATAATATTGACGACTCAGCAAGGTTTTTGCCAACACATGAAATGTGAATTTTCAGTCGTTGACTGTCCCTGTGAGTGGCCACTTGCCAGAATGTGACATGGGCTTTGTGGCATTGGACAGAGCCCTTACTCGCTCCGTGTGGTTTATGTTCCCCTAAAAATAAATTTTATTTTAAAAAAATCTATTTCCTTAACTATGAAATATCTGCCCACTATTAAAAGCTGGCAAAATACAGAAAAGTGGAGAGAAAAACTTGCCAAGATGCATTTTTGCATCTTGCTTTTATCTCATATCATGATAAAATAATAAGATAAGCATTTTTATCAAAGCATAGGAAGTCAGCTCTGAAAAGGGTCTTGGACCCTCTGGTCCAGGGGTCATTTTACATGGCAAGGAAGTGCCACCCAGAACCACCCACCCTGGTCTGGGCGAGGCCAGCTCTGCATGGTGGGCACGGGGGGAACTAGGAAGCCCTCAGCCTCAGCGGTGGTGGAGGCCCCTTGGGGTCTGGGGTGACCCCTTGGTGGCTCAATGGTGGCCGTGTTCAAGGCAGAGCCTCTCAGAGCAGCTCCACGTAGACTCGTTGCACAGATCGAGGTCTTGTGAAAGGTTTTGTGTGGGAGTAGAAGAGGAGGAGGAGGGTGGGGAGAAAGCATCTAGAGAATAGTGCCCTCTGGGTGTGGCTTGAGACTCGAGTTCGAATTTAGGCCCTGCCCTTCCTTAATCTATGTGGACTTTGGCGAGTCGCCAGCTCCACGAGCAACCTCATTTTCTCATCTCGGGAGGGGAGCCCCAGAGTTGGGGGAGCTCCCATAAAACCGCAAAGCATGCTCCAGACGGGGTGAGGCTGCAGGTTACCATTGAGCTCTCCAGGGAAAGCTGCGCTGCCCACGCTGAGCGTGTGGACAGTGGTGTGTGCACGGCTCCCCGCCAGGATGGGCTCAGGCAGGCCGGTGCCGGGGAGGGGCCACCCCCTGGTGCACAGAGCAGGCTCTGCCATCGACCTGAAGGAGGTCAGATATTTGAAATCCATAGTCCTGTGTGTTGTTTCTAGAAGACAAGCACGGCAAAGCTAGAGACATGCTCACACCATTTCTTGCCCACAGGAGATTCCTGTGAACATCCGGTTCTGCCTGGAAGGCATGGAGGAGTCGGGCTCCGAGGGTCTGGATGAGCTGATCTTTGCACAGAAAGACAAGTTCTTTAAAGACGTGGACTACATCTGCATTTCTGACAACTACTGGCTGGGGAAGAAGAAGCCGTGCATCACCTACGGCCTCAGGGGCATCTGCTACTTCTTCATCGAGGTGTGGTGCCGCCTTCCCAGGCTTTATTTCACACTCCACCGACCCCAAGTCTCCTTGTTCTTCCTGTCCCAAAGTAGGCGAGTCCCCAGGAGTCAGCCACACCAGAGGGGAAGCCCAGAGCCTGCTTAGCGCCCGACTCTCGGCTTCTGTAGCCACGGCAATGGCCAGGCGAGGGCTGCGGCAATCGGGACTCAGCTTCGCCGTGATGTCGCCTCGGAGCCACTGAGAAGAGATGAAATGCTAGTCTCAGACGTACATACACAAAGCATTTTAGAAACACTCCCTTTTAAAAGTTGAAATATTTGTACTTTTCCGTGATTGAGGGAACCTGAGGGCTGCGGGACGCTGCGATGGGGAAAGAGAAACTGAGGCACCGGAGCCCGGGAAAGGCCGGGCCTGGGCCGGACTCTGCCACTTGCTGGCTGGGGGGCAGCTCCCGGATGAGAGCGGGGTCCCGCACCCCGGGGCCATGGTTAAGTTAGATCTTGTCTGTGGAAGTCCTTCGTGGCTGAGCAGCGCTGGAGATGGTGCGGTTACTGCGCTGCGCGCTCACTCCGGGCTTTATGGTGACCTGCCCGACGCCCCGGTGCTGTGGGGAGCACTGTTCCCCCTCCCACATGTGACACGGAGACGAGACGAGGCTCACAGCCATTGGCCACCTGGCCCCAGGGTGGGGGGCAAGATCTGAGCCCAGGTCCTCGGGCTCCGGTCCCTGTTGGGTGTTACTCGTGTTGGGTGTTGCCCACCTGGTACACAGATGCAGGGTCTTTGTGAAACTTCTGGAAGAGGCACAGAGCGGTAGAGAGGTTGCCCTGCGCATACTTCACCTGGGCCAGTGTATCCAGTTTCCTCACGGTTCGCATACCCAAGAGTATTTTTTGTTCCTGCCTAAGTTTTTTAATTTGGGAAAAGCCTTGCTTTGGTCCTTGAGGGAGCAAATTAGGATTTGGAAAATATTCAAGTCTTATAAATGCTCTTTGTTCAATTTACTGTCACATGATAAAAATAAGCTCACACTGAGCAGCCAGATAAAGCGGACTTTGTTCCCGCCCAGGTGGAGTGCAGCGACAAAGACCTCCACTCGGGAGTGTACGGGGGCTCGGTGCACGAGGCCATGACCGATCTCATTTCGCTGATGGGTAAGCCCGGGCCTGGGTCGGGTCAGCGCCGTGGGGATGGGGGGAAGCGCCCGGGCGTCCCCTGCAGGCTGTCTGTTGTCAGCACTGGGTCGTGTCCGCCTCCTACATGAACCGGCTTCCACTCGCTTCCGACCTTACCTCCCCCGACTCCCTGTAAGGCTCCCCACCCCCACTGCATCTAGGCACCTGACTCCACCCACTCAGCCTCCCCAGGTCCTGGCTGGTCCACCGGGTCACGTGACCCGTCCGTCCCAGGCTCTGTCATCTTCCACGTCTCCCAAGGGCATTTGCTTTGGTCTGTTTTACTTCATAACCACCCTGTCTGGGGCCCTCTGCTCCGTCAGCTCTTGGAGAGCGAGAACCACCCTCTCCCCTTCCTGGTATCCTCCTGCCGTAGGCCACATGCAGCTCCGGCCTCCCCCGCGGCCATGGCCCTGTGACGGCAGTGTAGTCTCTGGGGTCGGGGTCTGCTCTGTCCCACTCACGGTTCTCCCACCTCGGCGTGGGAGCCACTTGTTTCCTGTGGAACGTGCACGAAAACAACTACGGGGCGGTGCGGTGGGTGTGTGGAGCGGGGGGCTCAGCGTACGTCCTGGTCTGCGACGGAGGACGGTTTATGGGCCGCCTGTCCCCCAGTCTCTGTGTCGGAGGAAGCGAGTGACGCCGGCCCCTCATTGGCTGTTACGGGGATTAAATGGCTCATTGAGTGTGAGGCTGCACACGGGGCCTGAGCAGCGTCTCTCCTGAGCCCGATGTCCCTGGCCAGCGCAAGAAGGAGCCGGTGCTTTTGTGTCGCCTGTCGTAGACACTGTAACCCTCTGCCGCTTTCCTCAGGCTCCCTGGTAGACAAGAAGGGGAACATCCTCGTCCCCGGCATTAACGAGGCCGTGGCCGCTGTGACGGAGGAGGAGCACTCGCTCTATGACCACATCGACTTTGACATGGAGGAGTTTGCCAAGGACGTGGGGGCCCAGACGCTCCTGCACGGCTGCAAGGTGCGGGCTCGGGGTCTCGCGCACGCATCTGCCAGGCCTGCGTCACCTGTCCCATGTCTGGGGGGTCCCTGAGGGGAGGAGCTGGAATCTGGAGCACACACACTCCAGCAGACGGTACAGACATTCAGAAAGCAGGACCTGACCAGGCTGCGAGTCTTTAGGTGTTTTAAAGTGTCGGAATCCGCTGTGGACTACTTCCGAGCTGGAGGAGGTGTGAGAGGACGCGCGGGGCCGTCTCCTGTCCCGGTGGCTTTGCCGTATTTGCGTTTGTTGGGAGACCTCTTCACCGTGGGCCAAAATCCCTTAAGCCGCACCAGAGCCAAGCGCCAGGGTGGAGACTGTTTACTCAGTATTTACTTAATTGTTGGGGAAAATTGTGTCTTGGCTGTTCTCCTAATTAGTTGTTGGTTTCTGAGGCGTAGCTGTAAGTTCTGCACCTTCGACTTAGCCAGCGTTGAGTCCAGCAACAGCCTGCGAGTGTGGGCCCTGGGGCTGCCCGGGAAGTGAGGCCCAGCGTGGCCCCAAGTTCTCTCTCTCCCAGAACCACAGAAGGATGCCAAGTCCCACGTTGGTGGCCTCAAAGGCTGTGGGTGCACAAGGGGATGGTCACAGGCCGGGAGCCGCTGAGCCTCCACGGCGCACTGCAGGAGGCGGGTATGGGCCGGCAGAGCCGCGTGCCTGCCGTGGGCATTGGCAAGAGCATAGCCACGGCCGCCGTTTGGGGACGGGCCTGCTGGGCAGCAGCGTGAGGCCTGGGAACAAGACCGCAGTGCCTGGCGTGAAGGCCCTCGGTCTGCGAGAGGCTCCAGCGTCACCCTGGAGACGGGAACCGTGGCGATGCTGTGAGCTCGCGGGATGCCATGTTGGGGACAATTACAGGAGGAAGCGTGGGGCTGAAACCGTGCAGTGGGGAGACCAGTGAGGCCGTTGAAGGCAGTGGGGATTACCTGGGACGCACGACACCTCAGGGAGGGTCCTGTGAGGTAGGAAGAGCAGGTCACCACCGGCAGCCGACTAGACAGTGACGCCGTAGACCAGGGCGGGTTCGTCATGGGAGGGGCCAGTCCAGGAAAGCTGGGTTCTGAGCAAACTTCTGCTCCTCCTGCCCTTTTCCTTTGTGTTTGCATCTAGGTAATGCCAGGGCCTTTTCACGAACAAGGAGAAGTCCACAGGTTAAGTGGCTAAGTCCCAAGAACCTTCTGGAAACCCCTTTAGGTGGCTGCATATGCTCTCCTGCCTCTGGGACGCAATGGGCATGTAGAAAGGTCATAGTGTCGGTCATACGCTGGGGGAACAGGCTGCTCCTACCTGTGCCTGGGCCGTGGGAGATGGTGCCTGTCAGTGTTCATGGGCCCACACTGGGACACGGTGCAGGCTGGCTCTCCTCTCCTCTGGGGACAAGCACCCCTTCTGTGCCCTGGGCCTGGGAGGGTCAGCACGTGGCCTGTGTTGCATCCCCTGGAGCATCTGGCTCCTCAGGAGCTCTGACGTTGGTGGGACCGTGACACTCTGGGTTCCTCGGGCATCGTCTTCTCCAGCCAGAGGCTCTCTTTGCTCCGCTGGGTAAACCTGAGCCGTCCAGGCTGCCGTGAGAGGCAGTGGGTGCCGCAGCTGCAGCTGCTGAGACCTGGGCAGAGGCCTCCTTCGTGGTGACGCAGCGGCTCCAGAGCACCTTTGGGGTGGGCTCTAACCAGCCCTGCCTGGGAGGGGTCCGAGTGTCTGTACCTCCTGCCAGTGGGTGTCAGGACCCCAGGCCGGGCCCTGTCTCCGCACAGCTGATTCCCTGCCAACGTTCCCGTCTCCCCGGTGAGCAGACAGGGTGACACCTAAAGCCTAAGCTGCTCCGACCCCCTGCCGTTTTCCTGCAGAAAGACATCCTCATGCACCGGTGGCGCTACCCGTCCCTCTCCCTGCATGGCATCGAAGGTGCCTTCTCCGGGACAGGGGCCAAGACCGTGATTCCTAGGAAAGTGATCGGCAAGTTCTCCATCAGGCTCGTGCCAAACATGACTCCTGAAGTCGTCAGTGAGCAGGCAAGTGGGGGCACGGGGACTCGGCCTGGGGGCCGAGGGCTACGTCTGAGATGTAGGTGACAAAAGGCTTTTACTAGGGCAAAAACCCAGACCTCACTCATCCCACTGCTTGGCTCTTGCTGGCTCGGTGATCACTGCAATAAGCAATTCAGAAACTTTTCAGAAACGAAGGCCACATAAACAGCATCGCGTGTAAGTGACCTTTGCTACTGCTGAGACATGCCAAATCTGACCTCTGACCTCACCTAGCTCCAAGGCTCCAAGTCAAATGCTGTGTTGGGCCAAATATGTTCTAGTCAGAGTCCAAGGGAGCTGCCTCTCAGCGTGGTGACAGGCAGGGCGGAGGGGGACTCGGCGGCTGCAGGTCGGCCAGCCTTGCGGAGCCGTCAGCCTCATCAGAGAAGATTTCGTGAAGAGATGGATGTGCATCTTCCCTGTTGGGAACAGGAGGGGAGGCCGCTCCCCACGCTGAAAGGTGAGGTCTTGCCAGGAGAGGGTTTCCCTGGGTCAGCCCCGGCTCCAGCTCAGGTCTAGATGAAACCGAGTCTGTGGTCGTTTATATAGTGTCTTAGTCAGCTCGGGCTGCCGTAGTGAACACCACAGACTGGCGGCTTAAGTGGCAGAAACGTATTTCTCCCAGCTTTGGAAGCTGCAAAGTCCAAGATCAAAATGCTGGCAAGCGAGGGCCTCTTCTTCCTGGCTGTGGACAGCCGCCTCCTGGCACGTCCTCACGGGGCAGAGAGAGCTAGTGCTGTCTCCTCTCGTCAGGACGCTAATCCTTCTGACCTCATTTAACCTTGTCGACTAAAGAAAAAAAGGCAAGCTTTTAAAGAATGGACACTAGTTTTACTCAGAAGGCTTGCTGAGCGCTGTAGACAGAGGCAACAGCCCGAGAGAGCCCTTTTTCAGAGCGTCTCTCTGACAGTCCGCAACGGCGTTTAGGCTCACAGCTCGTGTGCAGGCGGCGGGCTCAGCCCCCGGAAAATCACATCAGACGTGCCCGGAAGTGCAGGCGAGCGGAACCACATCAGAGCTTGGGTGTCAGAGCGCATCCAGTTACAGGTGACAGAGGCGTGGTCCTGGCCCATCAGACGTCATCTGTGTGCGGGAAAAGGCAAAGACCGGGTTCATTTGTCTCTTAAGGAGTATAGTGACCCAGGCAGGAGACGTGAGGACTGTGCGCACTGTCCTGTTTTGTCCTCAGAGCGTCATTCTGGAGAGCTACAGGGCGAGTTGGGCTTGTGGAATCACGTGGCGCACAGAACTGAGCAAACGCAGCTTCTTACGTTTGCAGCTGGGCCTCACACCTTAATTAATACTTCCATCAAGGCCTATCTCCAAATGCAGTAATAGTGGGCGTTAAGGCTTCAATATATGAATTTTGGGGGACACAAACACTGCTCTTAACATAAAGCAAGGCAGGAAACATTATTTTTAAACTTAATTTCTTTTCTTTTTTTTTGTTTTTAAAAGGCGTCCTCGGAAGATAAACATAATTTAAATACTATCATTTGGAATATCTTTGTAAAAGGTGAATTGCCTGAGATTAAAACGTTGCCTTTTACCTTTACATAGCTGGATTTTGTTTCTTGATAAAACAAATTTTGTTTCTTCCCCTTTTCATTATTGCGGTTATACCGCTCAGTGTTAAGTAATAGAGAGTGAGGCTCACTGCAGACCCAGACCCAGCCCAGGCTCGTCGCAGACCCGTCACAGGTTCACTGCAGAGCCGCGGCAGCCTGTTGCAGGCTCCTGGCCGCAGACCCATCGTCGCAGGCTTGTTTTCTACCCGTCGTGGGCCCGTCGTAGCAGACTCGTCGTGGACCGCTACGCGGGAGCAAACGCCAAGCTCGTAGAACAGCGTGTGTCTCTTCTGTCTGGCTTAGGTTACGAGCTACCTGACCAAGCAGTTCGCTGAGCTGCACAGCCCCAACAAGTTCGCGGTGTCCATGGGCCACGGCGGGAAGCCCTGGGTGTCCGACTTCAACCATCCTCATTACCTGGCTGGGAGAAGAGCCCTGAAAACAGGTTGGACACTGTCCTTGGGGACCCGTGCAGGACCCTTAGCATGCCTGATAGGACTCTGTTGTGCATAGCTATGGCAGCAGGACTTCCTGGTATCGTCGGCACACGGGCCCGTGGCCATGTCAGTGACGCTGTCGTACCATACGGGCCCGTGGCCGTGTCGGTGACGCTGTCGTACCATACGGGCCCGTGGCCGTGTCGGTGACGCTGTCGTACCATACGGGCCCGTGGCCCTGTCGGTGACGCTGTCGTACCATACGGGCCTGTGGCCCTGTCGGTGACGCTGTCGTACCATACGGGCCCGTGGCCGTGTCGGTGACGCTGTCGTACCATACGGGCCGTGGCCGTGTCGGTGACGCTGTCGTACCATACGGCCCGTGGCCGTGTCGGTGACGCTGTCGTACCATACGGGCCCGTGGCCGTGTCGGTGACGCTGTCGTACCATACGGGCCCG
>CAUYSK010015843.1:0-23317 GCA_963575035.1 Avahi laniger | reverse complement strand
ATCAAATTGGTATTAACGGATCAACACATAAGTGCATATATAAGAATAACATCTATTAGATATTGGGCAGGGGGGAGGGGGGAGGAGGGAGGAGGGGACAGGTATATGCATACACAAAGAGTGCAATGTGCACCACACAATAGGATGGACATATTTGAAATCTGGACTGAGGGGGGGAGGGGGGGCAAGGGCAACACACGTAACCTAAACATCTGTACCCGCATATTATGCTGAAATAAAAAAAAAAGAAAAAAAAAGGAAAAAAAGAAAAAAAGAAAAAAAAGAAAAAAAGGTAAAAAAAGGAAAAAAAGAAAAAAGAAAGAAAAAAAAAAGAAAAAAACAGAAAAAAAAATGTATGTCCCCAAGAAGGGAGGGGGCCATGATGAGGCATGTCTGACCTCCCTCCTCTTGGCAGGCAATTTAGTTTTGGGGTATTTCTTTGGCCACGAGGGAGTCCATTCAGTCAGCCGGTAGGGGGTGAGACTTAAGATTTTATTTTAGTTCACATCAGATAGTGTCCATTTCTTTGCCCAGTAAAAATGAATATGTACTGCTTGGAAGACACTGTCAAAAGCTTTACATACATATGTGACTTAATCTTCATAACACTGTGAGGCAGCTGTTATCCTACTTTACAGATGAGAAAACACACTTAGAGACATTAAGTTATTTGTACAAGGTCGAAAACATAATGAGTGCTGGATGTAGGATTTGAATTCAGGTATGTATGGTCAGTGACAAATCATTGGGTATTCTTTGTACCGCAGGACACATGTTGGTCATTTACAATTTAGATAAAGTAACAAAAGTTAGGCAAAGGAAAGACTTTTACTTTGACAAAGACTTTCTGGTAAAGAAAGTTCACTCGGCTACAAATTTTGCTCAAAATTTAAATGGAGCCTAGATTATGACAACCTACTTTATCAGCTGTGTTTACTGGATCTGCCAGATATGCTTACAGTGATTAACCTGCATTCTATCAAGTGTGTTCCGAATTAGGCTAGAAGTGCTGTGATGATGCATTCAGTATCCACCTGAGTTTTGCAGGTGGAACAACAGTGCCTGGGATGACTTTTTCATTCCACCTACTCAAGGTCTTATATATATATATATATATATATAATTTCAGAATACTATGGGGGTACAAACGTTTTGGTTATGTAAATTGCTTTAGTATGTTCAAGTCCAAGTTATAAGTGTGTCCATCACCCAAGGTCTTAAATATTGATCTTGTGTCCTATCTTCAACATTCATTATTTCATAAACACAAACCTTCAACCTAAAAACCTGTATTGACTGCATGCCAAGCTCTATGTTACATCTGGCAATACAAAGAAGAATTAAAATGACTGTTTTCTTCAAGGAGTTCCTATCTAAATGGTGCATAGACACAAAAACCTAACACTTAAATAGAAGGTTATAAGTGCTATAATACTGTTAATCTGTAGAGTGCAGGGTTACAAAAGAGTGGCATCAAACCGAATAGGGAATCCAGGGAACACTTCCTGGAGGAAGTGTCCCAAGCTATGGAAGAAGTTGGGAAAGCAGACTCAAAGATATGGAGGGGAGAGATACCTTTCAGATAGTTAAGTTTGTCAGTAGCATAGCATATGAGGGATGGAAAAGGTTAGGAATGAGGTACAGAGTTTTTCAGACACCAATCATGAGAACTTTGAATGCCAGACAAAGTAGATGGAGCTTGAACCTGAGAAAAATGGGGAATCATTGCAGAGTAATTGACAGGGAAGTAACATAAATTTGAATATTAAAAAGAACACTAGAAATAAAGGCAGAGTAATCAGCTAGATTATGTGCAGAATTTTATGTGAATGTCAGTGAATCTGAGCTAAGCTAAGTTGGGAGGGAGAGGCATGGGCTGGACTTGGTGATTATTCATGAGAATAAGAGGAAAGGAAAAATCTGAGTTGATTCCAGATTTTTGGCATTGCTGACTGGGTGGATGAAAATACCAGTCGTGAACCTGGAGGAGCATTAGTTTTGGCCATGCTGAGTTTGAAGATTCTGTGAGGCATTCACATGGAAATGTCAAAAAGACACTGGATTTTAAGTGTCTGGAGTTTAGGAGAGAAAGATGGGCTACAGATTTGATATTCATCAGTACTACCTGTTAGTGATCTTATAAGGATTAAATAATATGCATATGGTTAATATGTATATGCTGTCATTTAGTTGTTTGTCGAGCATACTGAATATTTACATACAAAGGTATACTTACAAAACTTTTTTTATGGGTACAAATGAAATAAATTATAACATCTACTACTTACACTATTTGCCATGTGTTGTGCTGTATTGATTTATTATCTAGTGTTTACTCTTTGATGTTGGAATAATTATTCCCATTTTTTTCATATGAGCAAACAAAGTACGAGACATGGTGTAAATTGGCCAAGGCCACGCCGTGTCAGACCTTAGGAACTCCAAAGCCAGTGTTCTTTCTTATATCTCACTTTCTGGATTGGGTTACACCAACACTAACAGGTTGCATTGCACGCAAGCAGCTGGTGGGAAGGCTTCAGCTCCGCCCCCATCTCTGGCCAGGAGCCCAGCAGGTGATGACAAACATGCTCCTGTGGAATTATGGATAGATACTGGACTTGTAAACTAAAGAATTCCTAAGCACCTCCTTGCTTCGTCTTTTCTCCTAGTTTGCCCAGCGTGAGCACAACCCTCAAGCACTAGGACCGTGAGGAATCCAGGCCACTATGTCACCTCCATTCTCTGTCCGCATCCAGTTGTTGCTTCTGTAGGCGCTAGGCTTTCTCATTGGCCTAGTAGGCAGAGTGGCTCTAGCATTAGGCGGTCCCAAGTTTGCCTCAAGGACCACCCAGCCGGTGACCGAACCCTTGCTCCTGCTTTCCGGGTGCAGCTGGCCAAGCCGCTCCGACAGAGGAAGCTGAGAGGGCAATTCAGAAGAGTAGGAGGGTCAGGTCTTTTAGTGGGTGATTCCGGGAAGTTTAGTGGTAGCTGTTGTGGTAACAAGATTGAGTTTGATGGAAATTGATTTCCTTTCCGCCCTCTACCAGGGCAACAAAGGAGAGACATTCACTAGGAATGAAAGGAGACTTCTGGGAGTTGTAGTATGCTTATTGTCATACCAAGGGCATTTACTGTGGGCATTGCTTGGGCTATTTTGGTACCTTCCTAGTCTTTACTGTCCATTTGTCCTATTTGTGCATGATAATTGTGCAGGGGTAAATCAGGTACGATTTTCAAACTGATTCTCAGCCATGGAAAGTTGGTGTTTGTCTTTCTGTCTGTCTGCGTCTCTCTCTCTCTGAAACAGGCCCCAGATCTATGTGCTGCTTTTCATCCAAGAAATTCTCTTTTTTCTTAAAATTTTATTGAAAAGAAAAGTAATACCTGATTTAGTATCATGACAGCTCTGGCTACCATATATTTAGTGCTTTCTACATGTGAAATTATGTGCTGGGTACTTAAACATATTCTGTCTCACTGATGCAGTTATATAGGTAATATCTCTATTTTACACATGAGGAAACTGAGGCAAAATGGTTTGCACAAATACACAAAAATAGGTGGATATTCTTAATCCAAAAATTGAAGCAGCTCAGTCATTCTCTCTAGAGCTGCACAGACAGGACTATCCATTTCTTTGTCTTATGAATGGTTGTTTCCCTAGAGATCTTGGGCCCGTATTCTTTCTTTATACCCCTCTTGTCTTTATCTCTCTGTTATTTCATTTATTTTCCTTATTGCTTTATTCCCAGAATCTGGAATACTGCTTGTCAAAGAGTAGGCATGTAGTAAATACTTGCTATCTGAAAATTCATTTCTGAGTGCATGAATTAATAATGTCTCTATTACACTCCTGGTTACCTTTTAATGACATACCCTGCCTTCTTCCTGTAATCCCTCCTCACCCTTCACCCCCCATGCATGCTTTTCTAAACGTTAAGCAGGCAGTGGGATGTAGTGGAAAAATAATAGATTTCAAATTTTGGTCTGTCTCTTCATAGCTGTATGACCTGGGGTAAGGGATGCCATGGAAATTGTAGATAATACATATGAAGCTCCTGGCACATAGTAGATTGTGTAGCACAGTGATTAGAAAGATGGACCCTGGAACCAGACTGCTTAGGTCCGTAAATCCTAGCTCTTCTACTATCTAGCTCTGTGATCTTGGAAACATTGCTTAACTTTTTGTGCCTCCAATATCCCATAAGAAAAATGGACTTGATAGTATAATCTACCTTATAGAGTTATTGTGAGAATTAAATTATTTCATATATGTAAAACTTATAAAACACTGCCTGACATAATAGTCCTTTTAAGTCTTAGGAACTATTACTATCATGAAGTTTTTGGTAATGATAGCCATTTTTAATATATTCATGCTTGCCCATGAGAAGAGATTATCTAGATATATGGAAATGTTCTGAAGGGGAGAAGTAGAGAGGGCACAAAGTCTTATTTGTCCTAGTTCTTTCTTAGTCTCTTCTTTCCTTACATGTAGAAATATTTTTCCTGGAAAACAACTTTTATGAAGCACCTACCATGCGCCACTTGACAAGGCAAAGGTTTTACTTAGATTTTTGTAACTTGAAACCTCATAACAACATTTTGAGGTCAGTGTTATTATCATCATCTTACAGAAGAGGAAAGCAAAGTTTAGAGCTCTCTAGTAGCTTGTCCAATGCCACATAGCTAGGAACTGATCAAGCCAGGTTAATCTAATTTGATTTTTATTGGCTCTTGATGAAAGAGTAATGCTTTTTGATAACTGAATCTCTGATTGAACAGTCCATTCTCTGTGAGTCCAGGTCTACTGTCTTCATGCTTGCCTTTGGATTCCTATATGATTACTCTTTTTATTCAGAAATCCAGGTACCACTATTTCATCTGAACCTCTACAGCCTCAGTTGTTCTCCAATATTGGGCCTTACAGAAGGACATCAATTTATCATGATCACTGCCATCCATAGCCTTGTCATTGTCTTTGCCCATTTGGAAGTTGATTTTGTTGGTGATTTCAAAGTTGATGAAGTTTTGAAGTCATAAGTCCCACATACAAATCACGTAATGACATATATATGAGAATATACTCATATGATTTTTGTAAAAGTAAATAATTGTAAAGGCAAATCAGGGTCCTGATTAAATATGATACAGTATGTCTATATATTGGATAATATGCAGCAAATAAAAAAATGAAGTAGCTCTTTATGTACAAGATGTAAAATGATCTCCAAGTACCACCTCCTCCTTTCTTGTTGTTTGTATTCACCTAGCATGTCTTTGTCTAACTTTTTGTTTGAAATTTTTCAATGTCTCTTTGTTTTAGGTGAATTTCTTATAAACAATATATAGCTGAGCTTTGCTTTTAAAAAAAATTTAATGTCTTTGCTCTTAGAAGAATTCAGTCCTTCACACTTATTATGGTGTAATTGATTTAATTTTTTCCATTTGATATAATGTTTATAACTTATCATACGGCTTTCTCTTTCCCTTTTCTTAAATTTTCTATCTTTTTATAATTTCTCTTCATTTACTTTTCTCTCCTCTTTATTTGGGGGTTCTACTTTGCTTTGTAATTTTGCAATACTTCTTGTCACATGTCTAATAACTATCATTAAAACTACAATTGTATATAACAATTATATAATCTTACAACACTCCCCCCAGAATGTTTTACTTTTCTTATCCCTCCTCACATGTTTAACATAAGATCCTTGGTACATGGTTGCCAAATTTAACAAATAATACAATACACCTAGTTAAATTTGAATTTCAAATAAATGACATATAGTTTTTAGTATAATTATTCCCATGCAACAATCAGGACATATTTATGCCAAAAATTATTATCTATGCATATGAATTTCAAATTTAACTTGGTGTTCTGTATTTTATTTGGAAACCCTACCTTTATTTGCTTTCATGTCTCTACTCCCCAACTCTTGGGTTTTGCAGAGATGATGTATAATGTTAAGTTTCAGTGTATTACGATAAAATGGTATCTATTACTTTACTGGTTATTTACTAGAACAAAATATTTTCTAGTTAAGTATATATACATAATATCTCTGAACTCCAATTTCTGTTTACTTAGAGGGGAGTTTATGCCTTTCATCCATATTCATTGTTTGAAACTTTCTTGTACTAGTATGTTTCTGACTTCTTAGCTTCAAAGTAGACATCTTTTAGCTTCTCAGCCTCATATATTGCTGCACAGGGGACTGCACTGGATAATTCACTAAATGTATCTCTAATAAAAATGATTAATGCACATAGGAGGTTTTCAATAAATATTTCTTGAATGGATTAATTGTTTAATGAATAAACGCATAGTAACTAAAATATTATATTTTTCAGGTAAAATGTATAGATGTTGTTCAGGCTTATATTAAAAGAATCAAGGATGTGAACCCAATGATTAATGGAATTGTTAAGTACAGGTGAGTAGTTTCACTTTCTCCAGGAGTCATTCCTGATGGGTTTTGTTCTACTTCTGTGGCCACACCACCTTAGTGAATTTGCTAGACTCTTCTTTCTCTGTCTTCTTCCTTTGTTCTCACTGGGACCTTCCCTGCCTTCTAATTTCAACATTTTTTGCCCTTTCTTGAGCATTTATGTTTATGTGTCTGCCACCCTCCTCCCATTAACTGTATGATCCTTGATGAGAAGAACTAAATTTTATTGGTTTTTGCATATCTAATGTTCAGAACAAGGCCCGGAACTTGGTGGGCATCATTAAATATTTATTAAATTAATTAATATTTGGTGGTGACTATTTTTACACACACACTGTCCAATGTGAAATTAGCATAGTATATCATTTTTATATAGGTATCATACATATATATGACTTTTATGTCTCAGATGCTAAGTAAACCCTTCTAGGCAGCTGTGAAATATTAGAGGGCCCAAAACTTGGATTAGTCTTTCTGTGTCATCCTATCCAAGGACTAGCACAGTTCTTAGCACACCATGACATAGGGTGGCACTTTGCAGATCTCAGTCATTCCTATGATACCTTTAATATTTTTATCCTGTTCGTGTAACTCTGTTGTTAACTAATCTATGTATTAAAATCAAATCGCTTATGTTAATTTAAATAAATCATTTTAAACTACTACAAAAATTGAAAACTAACATTGACAGTTATTGCTAATGTAATAAAATTAAAAATACCCAATATTATGAAATTATAAACATTTAAAACATTTTTATGAAATATGAGTACTACCTCAAATCCATTTTTATCATACTACTTACTTTATACATGTTTTCTGATTTAATCATCTTAACAACTTTTCCAAAAAACTACTATAATTTCTGTGTTATAGATATGAAAAGTGTGACCCAGCAAAGTTAATTTATATGTACAAGGTGACAGAGCCATGATTAAAGTATACAGACATGTGATGCCGAAGCATACAAAAGCAGAAAGTACAGGGAGTCTTTATGTTCCAGGGAGTCCTCCCTTGCCTCTATGGACCAACTTTTATCTGAAATGCAATTTAGGGTACTTTTTTGGACAAAGTACATCTTTAAACATTTCAGAGAGAGGGAAATTTTGTTGTTTACAGTTTTCAGTTGTCTTTTTAAAAGGAGCGTGAATCCTAAGGAAGGGGTTCTTTTGTTACAGAGCTTGTTTCTGTGTGTGAGGATACAGATAAAGATCTGAGAGCAAATTAAATTGTCCTTGTTGAAAATAATGGGGTTTAGCTACCACTAGGAGACTGGAGAGGCTGCTTGTGGGCAAAAACAGGTGAAGCAGAGCAGGGCAGTGACTGTTAGGTGATTGAAGATTTGGAGAAAGAGAAAGCACAGCTGCTTCTAGGACAGCAATCTTAGGTAAAATACAAAGATGTTCAGAAATAATTTTATGAAGTTTATCTATTCTATGTGTGACATCAGTGTTTTTTATCCCTTCCCTAAAGGGCCCAAAATAGCCTTATTGCCCTAATAACAATGTACTTGAAATTTAAAATATTGTTATTAAAATGAAAAATTTGTGTAAAATATGTAGTACATTGATTAAAGCTTACATCAATCACTCAGTGTTAGCTCTTTTATTGTTATAGTTTTTAAAACAGAAGCTCAATAAATGGAGCTGTCCTTATGAGTATATACAGTTCTACTGTATTGCTATCCCCATTTACTTGGCACTAAAACTGACTCTCAGGGTAGTTCAGTGATTAAGATCACATGGCTAGGAATTAGTAGAAGGAAATGCGAACTCTAATTCTCCTGGCCCATAGCTTTCTCTTTTTACTTTTGATTGACGGATGAGAAAATATTCACCACTTTATTACCTTCTTCTCAAACCTGTTCCACCCAGGCACACAAACAAGACACCTGAGTGTACCCTATACTCCACCTTCTTAATTCCTTTCCCAAATCAATCTTTTATCTCTAATTAGCCAACGAGTTTAACTGGCTCTTCTTCCTTATTTCCCATCATGCCAACCTTCTATGCTCGTTCATATCCTATCCTTCTAGCCATACAAGACTACTCCAATTCCCCTGATCCATTATGCTGTCTCTTATCTCCATAATTTTGTGTATCCTGTTCCTTCTGCCTGGAACACCCTCCATTCCCTCATCTCTTCTTTATTTGGCTAACTTAATTTTTTAGGACTCAGCTCAGGTCTCAATTTCACTTTATCTAATAATCTCAGCCTGTGTGAAATGTCTGCTTCTGAGCTCTGAGAGCACATTGTGCTTATGTCACTCTTGTGTCATCCAGGGTCAAGAAACTACACTATTTTAACAAAGAATTTTGCATAGAGAATTGGTGAAATAGATACTTAAGGACTGAAAAAACAAAAATGTAACACTAAAGTAACACAGAAATGATGACTATAGGAAACAGCTACCACCCTGAATTCTGAGGGAATGAAGGGAAGAGATTGGAATTATCAGCACCTAGAAGCTCAGAGGAGGTACATGTAGAGCTGGGACCCAGACATTTGTGAAGAGGGTGCTGTCTGGCTACTGCTGATACCTCAGAAGCTTAGAAAAGGGATCTCACAGAACTATGGTTCAGAATTCTGGGGAGCAATTGCCAGATAACTGGTGCCAGTACTTCTGAGGGAGTGCAGTGAAACCAGTTCTAGAATGTGGGAAGAAGTAGGGAACTGGAACCGATTACTGTTGCCCGGATGAAAGGCTGTTGTTGAAACAGTGTTGTCAGGAACGGCAAGCAAACTGAAAGAAGCAAATCCCTTTACCTTTTTCTTTTCCTTCTAATCTTTGTCTAGCACCTTGTATTTGAAGGATCTAAGAGGGCACTGACTAGCAAAAGGAAATTTAGTTTCTGAGTCCATCATAAAGTGGGATATCAAGTGCTTGGTTCGGGGCCTAGAGATAATAGTATAACAACTGGTTCAACATTGCATTGTCATTGTGGTCTTGACTTTCTCACCCACCAGACTGTGAGCTCCTCCATGGTAGAGACCATATCTTATTCATCTTGGTGTTTTCAATTTCTAGCTCATGATCCAAAATGTAGTATTTTTTCAATAGATAATGAATTAACGCATCTATTCTTAGACTGTGTTCATTTTTGAGCCACAAATACTCTTATGCTCTGCAACCTGTTGGCTTTCTAAGTCTTCTCACTGTTTCTCTTCCTTGCCCGGAAAAGTAAAGATTTGCTACTACTTTTAGGCCTTACTCCCTGGAGAACATTTATGGTCATACATTCCAGCCAATAGATATATTCTTTCTGATATTTGAACAACATGGAAAATGGTCAAGGCAGAGATGGCAAGACATAAAAATACATACTTATAGAATCTCACAGACCTGGGATGGAATTTTTCCTCTGTTAGTTATTGGGTGACCTTAGACATGTTTCTGAACCTCTGAGTCTTTGTTTCATTCTTTCTAAAGTGAGAAAATAATATGGACCCTCAAGGTTTATAGTTTTACAAAATTAAATATAAAGTGTCTAACACTTTCATTCATTTATCCGACAAATGGTTGTTGAGTGCTTATTGTATGCCTGGCACTGTGCTAGATGTCAGAAACCACAAAGATGAACAAAACGTAGCCCCTGGTCTCTTTTAGCTCCCAATCTAGTTGAAACATGCAAATAACCATTGTTTACGGCAAAGTGGAATTAAGGTTTCAACAGGGGAAGAAGAGAATTCTGTGGGAACACGGAGAATGTATAGGTGTACCTATCCAAGACTGGAGAGGTGTTAAGGAAAATTTTTTGGAGAAAGTGTTGTAAAAACAGAATTATTATGCATTGTATATGTATATCAAAATATCACACGTACCCCTAAAATATGTATAATTATTATGTACCAATTAGAAAAATAAACTTTAAGAGACTAGAAACTACCCCCCTCAAAAAAAGAACTAGGAGGAATGAATGAATAAAAATTAACCAGATGACCCTAAGGATGGACATATTTGAAACCCGGACTTAGGGGGGAGGGGGGGCAAAGGGCAACATACATAACCTAAACATCTGTACCCCCATAATATGCTGAAATAAAAAAAATTAACCAGATGGTAGCACCATGCAATAGGGGAGCTGCATAGGTTTCCACCACAGCACGGGAGTAGAATCCTCCTTGGATCTTGCTCCCCTAAACCCAGGTCTACTTAAATCCCTGGACAAAGGCAGAATTTCAGGATATACAGATCTTTTAAAAAGACCTCTCAGACCTCAGTAAAGTCTTTCAAATGACTCACACTGGCCAGCCTATGTATCATTCTGGTGTCACAGCCACACTTAGGCCCCATCCTCTGTCTGTTTCCATAGAGGAAAGGGTAAGGATTCTTGGTTGGGGTATCTTGTTTTAGCTTGGCTGAAATGACGAAGGTTTCACTGTTGTCAGGGTTTAAGTGCTGCCTTGTGGTGCTGAGCCCACAATTATGAGACCACAATTATGAGCCCATAGTATAAAGGTATCCAGTTCCCTTCATACCTGTATCGACTCTCTCTTAGAGCTCTCTGCCTTTGCTGATTTGTGTGTGGCTCAAATTTGGACAATATTATTGAAGGGACTTTCAAGACCTCGGGAAAGTGTACACAGTTAAGGCACTACCTTTGCCCCATCATTGGGGAAGAATAGAACTTGGGAGCCTGACTGCTCTGCCCACCTGGTTGGGAAACTTGGGGGCTAGGCTAAGTGTCCCAGGAAACCTGTTTTGCTATCAACACATAGGCTGTCAGTAAATGGTGCTGATAATGTCAGTACTAGTACCGGGTGTCGAAGAATAGCTGTTGTAGTTCTTCTCATTGTTTTTCTGATACAGAGGCTTGTAACCTATTTCCACATTTCATGTTGCCACTTCACTGAGTTTGGCGATTTGGGTGATTTGACTGTGGCTTAATCTGCTATAATTCTAATCCTTTGATTTTCCTGACAGGGATTTTGCTGACTGTCAGCAAAACCTGATGATATTAGTAATGGTTATAGTAATAGCCACCATTATTAAGAGGCCACTGTGTGCTAGGTACTATGTTTTATGCATTATTTCATTTAAATGACAGATCATGTAGATCCTATTGTTACTACCATTTTATAGTTGGGGAACTGAAGTTTAGGAAGCTATCACTTTTAAGGTTATGTAACCACCCCAGATGAGTTTGTCTCCAAAGCCTGGGATCTAACCATTGTCCTGCACTGCCTTGTGGGTGGCCAGATTCTGTGTGTTTCCAGGGGCCATATTATAATATTGTCAGATTGATATCTTGTGGTGCCTAATTGGCTATCACAGTTTTCTCATTTTTTAAAGGAAAATAGACACGTTTTATTATAATAAATTGAATACTTTATATGGGAAATTATATCAAAAGCAAGGCATGTGATAAACTAGATGACAATCTAAAAAATGAAAAGTTGAATTCCTACCACACTCTTTATTTTTTTTAAGAGTAATCACTTTTTTATTATGTATTTCTGTGTAATACATCTGTTTACTTGTAGCTCATCATGTAGGCCAGGAAAGAAATTAAATTTCATTCCTTCTTCAGACCTGAATGTGCAGACTTGACAGTGGCCACCTATCAGAGCAAGTAAAATTCTTTAACGTAATAATTTTACAGGCATCTCTTTGAAACAGTTTATTTTTTCTTCCTTATTTTTCTGACAAATTAGAACTTTCAAAATTTGAAACCTGGACTCAGGGGGGGAGGAGGGGCAGGGGCAACATACGTAACCTAAACATCTGTACCCTCATATTATGCTGAAATAAAAAAAAAATAAAAATAAAAAAAATAAAAAAATAAAAAAAAATTGCATGTAAGTCATGCACAGAAAACAATAAAAAATAACAAATTTTTCATTAAAAAAAAGTTAAAAACATAGTTCATAGAAACTTAAAATTAATACATGTCAAGTCAAAGATTTTATCCAAACCACTCATTGGTATGGGAACCGGTAAGATGGTAAACTGATTCCAAGAGAATCTGGAAAGGTAGATATTTATAAGCAAGTTAATAACAGAAAACTAGGAAAAGATTGTTAGAAACAAAACAGCTCTATGCCCTTTGAGGTTAATAAAAATAAACTTCCAGGGGGTTATTTCCTATTGAAGAGAAATAACTTCTATTTTTACCACATACATGAAGTTTACTTATAACATGGAGCTTTACTAAATATGGGAACTTTAACCAATAGCAAGCAGTGAGTCAAAATACATAATCCTAAATAATCCTGGGGTAGGCCTAAAAAACATTACCTTCATATGATATTGAAAAGACATTCTGCCCCTTTCCTTTTGCCTTATTTCCAAGTATTGAATAAATATTCTTAACAATTCTCTTTATATGCAAAGCTTGAACAAAGACATCAGAAGACAAAATCCCCACATTTAGACTACATTTGATTTCTCAAATGTTCACAAATCTGTTATTCTAACCATGGCTTTCTAAAAAATCCAATTGTTCCAATAATTGAAGTAGGGACAGCCTCCTTGAAAGAAACATAAGGGAAATGGGCAGCTGAATGTGGTTTGTAACAATCTGAACAAAAAGTTCAAGTTATAAAACTGTGTCCTCTCCTTTAAATTCAGAATAATTTGTGGCTTTCTTTGTTGCATAACACGTGGTTGATTGCAGCAAAGTTAACCTATAAAGACAGAGCTCAGACATACTTTCAACAAAAAATAAACTTTGGAAAGGTTCAGTTAGAATTGAATAGTATGACCTTTTACTAGAAAGTCACTAGAAAAGTTTAACCTTTCTCCACAGTTTTCAGGTAAGCATACCCATAGTCTTAAATTTTCCCCCAATATTTTAACCACATGCTTCCCTAATCCCTAATGTGCTTATTCCTCACTTTTTCAATAAAGAAACACAGGAACTCATGTAGGCAAAAAATTTTATCTTAATTTATGTGTTCCCAGGACCTAGCAGAATGCTTGTTCAATAAGAAGTACTCACCGAATGTTTAAGAATGGATCGGTGAGCAAATTGACAAGCAAAAGTATTCATAGCAAAAACGATGAATTATTAAAAGTTTCCATTAATTAAAATTCCTAATTACTTTGCTTAATTCTCTGCATACAATTTGTTTATTTATTTATTTATTTTATTTCAGGGTATTATGAGGGTATAAACATTTTGGTTACATTTTATGTCTTTGCCTCGCTCAAGCGAGGGTTAGAGGCATGCCCTTCCCCTCTACAATGCTCACCGTGTCCTTTAGTTGTGAGTTTACTCCCTCACCCCCCTAATCCATGGAGAATATTACTTCCATGTGAGCACCATAGTGTTAATCAATTAGTGACAATTTGATGGCGAGTACAAGTGGAGCCCATTCTTCCGCTCTTGTGATACATCACTTCGGATAATGGGCTCAAGTTCAATCCAGGAAAATATAAGAGGTGCTACATCACTGTCGTTTCTTATAATTGAGTAGTATTCCATTGTATACATATACCAAATTTTAATAATCCAGTTATGAATTGATGGGCACTTGGATTGTTTCCACATCCTTGCAATAGTGAATTGTGCTGTCATAAACATTCAGGTGCAGATGTCTCTGTTATAGAATATCTTTTACTCTTTTGGATAGATGCCTAATAGTGCTATTGCTGGATCGAATGGTATTTCTACTTTTAGTTCTTTGAGGTGTCTCCAAATTCTTTTCCACAGAGGTTACACTAATTTGCAGTCCCACCAGAAGCGTAAGACTGTTCCTGTCTCTCCACATCCTCGCCAGCATTTGCTGTTTTGGGATTTTTTGATAGAGGCCAATCTAACTGGGGTTAGGTGATATCTCGTTGTGGTTTTGATTTGCATTTCCCTAAGAATTAGAGATGTTGAGCGTTTTTTTAATATATTTGCTGGCCATTATTCTGTCTTCTTTTGAAAAGTTTCTGTTCATTTCCTTTGCCCATTTATTGATGGGGCTGTTTGATTTTTTTTCTTGTTGATTTTTTAAAGTTCTAGATAGACTCTTGTTATCAGTCCTTTATCAGATGTATAGAGAGCAAATATTTCCTCCCATTCTGTAGACTGTCTATTCACTCTAATGATAGTCTCCTTGGCTGTGCAAAAGCTTTTTAATTTGATCAGATCCCATTTATTTATTTTTGTTTCTGCAGTGATTGCTTTGGGGGTCTTCTTCAAGAATTCCTTGCCTAGGCCAATGTCTGAAAGGGTCTTCCCAACATCTTCTTCTGGAATTCTTAAGGTATCATGCTCTAGGTTTGAGTCTGTTTTCCATCATGAGTTGATTATTGTCAGAGGTGAGAGGTTGGGATCCAGTTTTATTCTTCTGCATGTAGCTATCCAGTTTTCCCAGCACCATTTATTGAAAAGAGATTCTTTTCCCCAGTGTATATTTTTGTCTGCTTTGTCAAAGATTAGATTACCATATGCAGATGGTTGCATCTCTGGATCCTCAGTCCTGTTCCAAAGGTCTGTGTCTCTGTTCTTGTGCAAACACCATGATGTTTTAATTACTATAGCCTCGGCCGGGCGCGGTGGCTCATGCCTATAATCCTAGCACTCTGGGAGGCCGAGGCAGGTGGATCGCTCAAGGTCAGGAGTTTGAGATCAGCCTGATCAAGAGCAAGACCCTGTCCCTACTAAAAATACAAAGAAAT
Organism: Avahi laniger; assembly: GCA_963575035.1. NCBI lineage: Eukaryota > Metazoa > Chordata > Mammalia > Primates > Indriidae > Avahi > Avahi laniger. The sequence continues at coordinate 8,251 of CAUYSK010015843.1, read as the reverse complement.
TATCTGGACAGCTAAAAATATATATATAGAAAAAATTAGCCAGGCATGGTGGCCCATGCCTGTAGTCCCTGAGACAGTAGGATCGCTTGAGCCCAGGAGTTTGAGGTTTCTGTGAGCTAGACTGAAGCCACAGCACTCTAGCCAGGGCAGCAGAGTGAGACTCTGTCTCAAAAAAAAAAAAAATTACTATAGCCTTGTGCTACAGCTTGAGGTCTGGTAGATTGATACCTCCCAGTTTGTTCTTTTTACTTAAGATTGCTTTGGGTATACGAGGTCTTTTCTGTTTCCATACAAAGTGTAGAATTATTTTTTCTAGATCTGTAAAGAATGATGATGGTACTTTGATAGGAACTGCATTAATTCTGTAGATCATTTTAGGTAGCATGAACATTTTAACAATGTTGATTCTACCAATCCATGAGCAAGGTAGATTTTTCCACCTGTTTACATCTTCTACAATTTCTTTTCTTAGTGTTTCATAGTTCTCCCTGTATATGTCTCTCACATCTTTCATTAAATATATTCCTAGATATTTAATTTTCTTTGAGGCTATTTTAAAAGGTATTCGTTTTTTATGCATATTATGGTGGTACGAATCTTTAGGTTACGTTGCCCTTGCCCACCCCTCACCCCAGTCAGAGCTTCAAGCGTGTCCATCTTCCAGATGGTGCACATCACACTCATTATGTATTACATATACCCATCGCCTCCTCCTCCCACCCCTCATCCCCCCTTGTATCTGCCTGATGCTTGATAAATATTATTCTTATATGTGCACTTTGGTGCTGATCAGTGAAACCAATTTGCTGGTGAGTACATGTGGTGCTTATTTTTCCGTTCTTGGGATATTTCACTTAGTAGAATGGGTTCCAGCTCTATCCAGGAAAATACAAGAGGTGCTATATCATCATTGTTTCTTAAAGCTGAATAGTACTCCAGGGTATACATATACCACATTTTATTAATCCACTCATGTATTGATGGGCACTTGGGTTGTTTCCACATCTTTGCAATTGCGTTTTTGATTTGAAATTGAGCTTGACTGTTATTGGTGTAAATGAATGCCTCTGATTTATGTGTATTGATTTTGTATCTTGAGACTTTACTGGATTCATTTATCAATTCTAGGAGTCTCTTGGATAAACCTTTGGAGTTTTCTATATATAATATCATATCATTGGCAAAGAGGGAGAGTTTGATCTCATGTGCCCCATTTGGACACCGTTAATACCCCTCTCTTTTCTAATTGCTGTAGTGAGTATTTCGAGCACTTTTTTGAATAGAAGTGGACATAGTGGGCAACCTTGTCTGATTCCAGTTGTAAATGGGAATTGTTTCAACTTTTTCCCATTCTGTATGATATTGTCCATGGATCTGTCATAAATGGACTTGATATTTTTAAGGAATGAGCCATCTATGCCTAGTTTGTTGAGAGTTTTTATTATAAAGGTGTGTTGGACTTTGTCAAATGCTTTTTCTGCATCTATTGAGAGAATCACATGGTCTTTGTTCTTGCTTTTATTTATGAGGCGAATTGCATTTATAGATTTGTGTATGTTGAACCATCCTTGCATCCCTGGAATAAAACCCACCTGGTCATGGTGAATTATTTTTTTGATGTGGCGCTGAATTCTATTTGCTAAAATTTTGTTCATAGGTTTTGCATCTATATTCATGAGGGATATTGGTCTGTAGTTTTCTTTTTTTGTTGTATCCTTTCCTGGCTTTGGTATCAGCGTGATATTGGCATCATAGAATGAGTTAGGAAGGATACCATCTTTCTTAATGTTGTGGAATTATTTCTGCAGTATAGGTATGAATTCTTCTTTGTATGTTTGGTAAAACTCTGAAGTGTAGCCACATGGTCTGGGACTTTTCTGTTTTGGGAGGTTTTTATTATTTTATTTTATTTTATTTTATTTTTATGTTTTTTTTATTTCAGCATAATACGGGGATACAGATGTTTAGGTTACGTGTGTTGCCCTTGCCGCCCCCCCTCAGTCCAGTGGGAGGTTTTTAATTGCTGCTCCAATGTGTGAGCTTGAGATTCATCTATTCAGAAACTCTATTACCTTTTGGGTGAACTTAGGGAGGTTGTATATTTCCAGGAAGTTGTCCATTTCCTCCTCATTATGTATTTATGGGGTATATATGTTTTTATAGTAATCAAAAATAATGTTTTGTATTTCTGTGGTGTCTGTTGTGACCTCTCCTTTTTTCATTTTTAATTGAGTTTATTAGAGTCTTTTCCCTTTGAATTCTTGTCAGTCTTGCAAGAGGGCTGTCAATTTTGTTTATCTTTTTGAAAAACCAGCTTTTGGTTTTGTTGATCTTCTGTATAATTCTCTTGTTCTCAATTTAATTTAGTTCTGCTTTGATCTTAGTTATTTATTTTCTTCTACTAGGATTGGAATTGGTTTGCTCTTCCTTTTCCAGTTCCTTGAGTCTATTTATTAGGTTGTCGATTTCTAAGCTTTCTGTTTTTTGAACGTGAGCACTTATTGCTATTAGTTTTCCTCTTAGGTATACTTTTGCTGTATCCCACAGGTTTTTATAACTAGTGTCTCCATTATCATTTGTTCAAAGAAACTCTTGATTTCCCTCTGTATTTCTTCCTTGACCCAATGGTTAGTCAACAATAGATTGTTTAATTGCCATGACTTTGTGAGGTGGTGAATACTTCTGCTGGAATTGAACTCTAATTTCATACTACTATGGTCAGAGAAGATACATGGTACAATTTCTATTTTTTGAGTTTTTTGAAGTCTGATTTGTGGCCTTTAATGTGAGGAATTTTGGGGAAAGTTCTAAGGCGTGAAGAAAAGAATGTAAATTCGGCTTTACTTGGGTGGAATGTTCTGTAGAGATCTGTCAGACCCTTTTGTTCTAGAGCTCTGTTTAAGTCCATTATGTCTTTGCTTATTTTCTTTTTGGAGTATCTGTCCAGTTCATTCAGTGGAATGTTGAAGTCCCCTGCTACTATGGCATATTGTTTATCGTGATACCATTTCAAAAACAGATGCGACTGTGGTGGCATTACTAAAGGAAGCTGGTGTTATTCCCCTTGGCATAACCAACTGTAGTGAATTGTGCATGTGGTATGAATCCAGTAACAAGATTTATGGCTGATCCAACGATCAATATGATTTATGGCATATTGTAGGTGGAAGTTCCGGTGAGTTGGATATTTTTGTAGAAAATCCCTCTAAAGAGAGATGTAGAGATACTTTTGCACACACCTCTGAGAAGGCAATGATTAACTGTTTATGGTAAGAAAAGTTGCAAAATGCATCACAGATTGTTGAAGAGCATCGTGGACAATGAAAAGTCATATCCTGAGTTCCTTTGCATATGTGTGTGGGTGGGGGAGAGAGGGAGAGAGACAGAAAGAAGAGGATGTGAGTTAGTAAAGCTGGTTTAGCTAAGACCTATTTCTTCTGGACACAAAGGTGATAAAATAATGTAAGAACATTGAGTTCTCATAACTATGGGCTAGATACTGTGTTAATGCAGGAATATAGGAGATGTGGTCATAGAAATCCTCTCTGAGGAAGTGATATTTGCAATGAAGCCCAAAGGGTCAATCAGAGCTAACTATTCATTGGGAGTGGAAGTATATGTGGCAGAGAGCATTCTAGGTGGAGGGAACACAAGATGGGAGCATGTTTAGTGTGCTCAGTGAAGTGAAAGGAAGCCAGTATAGTGTGTAAGACAGAGAAGAGATAGAGATGAGATCAGAAATGTTGGTGCAGGCCAGATAATGCAGAGGAACAAAAGAAGAAGCAAACAGAGAAACTAGGAGTCTATTTTAGAAGTCCAGGAGACAAATGACAGTGGTTTCAACTAGTGCTTGTTGAGATGAAGCAAAGTAGATGGTATACAAGAGACAGTAAAGGTAGATTTGAACATGACTTGCTGGTAGGTTGGATATGCAGATGTTGGTATAAAGTTAAAAATAAAAATAAAAAATAATTCCAGGTTTTCTGACTTGAGGGATAGCACAGAAATTTATTCAGATGGAGAAATTTGGAGTGGGGACAAATGTCAACAGCATGATTTAGGAATACCATTTTGAGCATATTATGTTTAAGATGTTTGTGAGACATCCAGCAGAGGTGTCGAGTGGCCTGTTGGATATGCATCTAGATCAGAGCAAAGATCTGAGCTAGTAATAACTTAGGAGTTGTTATCATAAACATGGTACTGTATCTGATCTATCTACAGTATTTAAGAATGGATGCAAAAACTCAGGATGTCTGTGTTGATAGAGACAAAACGGGACCCATAATGAACTTGGTCAGCTTTGACAGGTTGAAGGTGAACAGAGGAGAAGTAGCTAGCAAAGAAAATTGAGAATGACCTGTAAGTGATGTAGAAGGGAAACATAAGAGAGTGTATTAGAGACTAGAAATTACAAGACTTGTATCAAACCTAAAGGGATGTATATGTGGGTTAGTAAAATATGATGTTTAAGCTTGTAGATACTAGAGTCAAATAGACCTTTGACACTTCTTTTTTTATTTCAGAATATCATAGGGTATAAACATTCTGGTTACATGATTTGCTTTTGTGCAGTTTGAGTCAAAGTTCTAAGTGTGACTATCACCAAGGTAGCGTGCATTGTACCCATTAGGTGTGAATTTACCCATCTCCTTCTCCTGCCTCCCACCTGCTTGATTTCTGTTGAGTTTTACTACCATGTGTGCACATGGGTATTGAGTGGTTGGTTCCAATTTGGTGATGAGTGCATGTGATATTTGTTTTTCCATTCTTGGGATACTTTGCTTAGAAGAATGGTCTCCAGTTCCATCCAGGTTGTTACAAAAGATATTAGTTTACCATGTTTTATGGTTGCGTGGTACTTCTACCATTTGACATTTCTTTTACTATGTAACATTGGTCACATGAAATAGATGTTCAGTGTGCTCAGCTGTATAATGGTCATAATAAAGAAACCTGCCTTACAAGTTTACTGTGATGATTAAAAAAAATGTTAAGTGTGGCTTCAGGTTTCTGATATGGCATGTAAGGAGTTTGGAAATTACCACTCTCATTCACACAATAAGAAAAAAAATCTTAACAAACTGAAAATTAACAATCTTTCTTAGATACATCAGATCACTGAGGTCACAGGGCAAACCATTATTCCCCAAATTGAAGAGAAAACAGGCATATAGAGAGAATCAAAACTTAGGAGAAGCCTAGGAGCACAAAACTCTGTGGGAACCGGTACAGAGGAAGGAAAACCTAAATTGTAGTTGATGAATTGTTGGAGGTTCAGTGCAGAAATGTCTCAGAGTCAAAATTTCAGAAGTTGGCCCAGTCTAAGGGGGCCCCCACAGTTTCGTGTGTTTTACCCTCAGGAGTGTTATCAGGTTCTCAAAGTGAAGATTGGAGAAAAATCCATGCCCCCCATGCTTCTGGTAGTGTTATGAGGAAAATATCCATCTTGAAATACTACTCCCAAAGCATTCTTTTCTTCTAACAAAGAATCCCTTGGAGAAACCATTTTACCAGAGTCTGATTGGGGTTTTATCAGAGACTAACCGCCTTGACTTGGGAGAAATAAAATATCCAACTCCAATCCCCTCTAGGCTTCCTGTACCAGCTAAAGGGGAAAAATAAAGTAAAACTGAGAAGAACCTGCTGGGGTCACAGGGCTGGGACACAGGCTAACTAAATGACTGAGACCTAATCATATGACTACAGAGTGCTTTCTCCTGTTGCCCACATGCATTTCACTACTACATGAATAAAGCTTCTATATAACAGGGAAATAAATTGAAAGAACTGTGTATCATAGGTATTATTTAAGAAGTTTTTAGGGAAACCCAAAGACAACATGGGAGATAAAAACAAGAATACCAGATGAAAATTTAACATCTGACATCTGAAGTTATAGCAAACAGCAAACATGGACTAACCCCTAGCCAGACAAATAAAACCTTACAATAAAGGTCAATTTTCCTCAGTTCTTTTTATACAGTACATCATGTCTGACTTGAAAAAAAAATTTCAAGGCGTGCTAAAAGACAAAACACATAGTTTGAAAAGACAGCAAGCATCAAAACCAGACTCAGATATGACAGAGATGTTGTAATTATCAGACTGAGAATTTAAAACACCTATGATTAGTATGCTTAGGGCTGTAATGGAAAAAGTGGACAGACAACATGCAAACATATATAAAGTAAGCAGAGAGATGAAAACTCTAAGAATCAAAAGGAAATGCTAAAAATCAAAATCGCCATAAAAAGTGAGGAATGTCTTTGATGAGTTCATCAATGCATTAGACACAACCAAGGAAAGAATTAGTGATATGCAAGAAATGCCAATAGAAACATCCAAAACTGGAATAAAAAGAGAAAATCAGAATCGAAAAGATAGAACAGAATATCTAAGAACTGTGGGATTACAACAGGCATAGCATACACGGAATGGGGACACTAGGAAGAGAAAAAAAAAAGCAAAAACAACAGAAGAAATGTTTGAAACAATAAATTAACTCAAATTAGTAATACACACAAACTACAGATCTAGGAAGTTCAGAGAACCCAAGCAAGATAAATATCAAAAAATCTACACCTAGGCATACTATTCAATATAAAGAAGATCAAAGAGAAAGAAATAAAATCTTAAAAGAAGTAAGAGGAGAGGCAGTCTCCGGCGGCCCTGTTCCATTCAGTCGCCGGAGAGACGGCGTGTAGAACAGTGATCCGCCTCTGTCAGCGACTCGACCTCCGTCCCAGGACACTGCGCTAAAGGGCCGGCCTCTGCTACTAGGCGGAGTAAAGGAGCCGCTTTTTTCTTTCTTTTTTTTTTAATGTTTTGTGTATAACTTTGATCCCAGACGACATAACCAGACCCTCCGCCAGGCGAATCGACCCCTCCACATGCATAGCGCCAAAGGGCCTGCCTCTGCCCCCAGGCAGAGTAAAGGGGTCGCTTTTGGTGGTTTTTTTTTTTTTCTTTCTTTTTCTCTCTTTTTCTTTTTTCTGTCCTCTTTCCCTTTCTTCTTTTTTTCTTTCTCTTTTTTCTTTGTCTTTTTTTCTTTTCTTTTTTCTTTTTTTCTATATACATATTTCCCTTAATTCTTACTCTTCACTTATTTTATTTTATTTTTTATTTTTTATTTGTTTTGCGTTTGTGTGTGGGTACATATATAAAAATATATATATACACATTTCTCTTCTTTCCTTCTCTTTACCTTCTTCCTCCTTTTTACCCTCTTTCTACGAGTGTGTATATATGTGAGTGTATATCTGAAACCCACGACTGCAGGAGCCCTACTGTTGAATCTCCACAGTGGGGCTACTTTGCACCGAAGAGACAGCACGCACCCCTAAGAGTGTCTAGTGACCAAGGAGGCCGTTCTTCAAGCTGAGTCACGAAGTCACCTCTTCGCTGCGACTTGTTAGCTAGAGCTGCCAGCCAAACGGACAGACTCCACTTCGGGAAGGGCCCAGTAGAGAGTGAAGGAGGCTGTTTTCCCAGCGGGGTCCTGTAGCCTCAGTTTCGCAGTGACTTGGTAATCAACGCCTCCTCCCAAAGAATTAGGACACCACCCTTGGTAGTGCAGAGGAACAAAGGAAGCTGTTCTCTGGACTGTGATCCTGTAGGAGTGGTGGATGACCCTTGACTACGATCTGACCACCGACCTTGCGTACCAAAGGGACCAATCCCCACATCCGCTTGGGTGGAATAGCAGGTCAGACTGCTTTCTAGTCTCGGTCCCTCAGGGACCTAAGACAGGGCCTCTCTAGTAGCCCTAAAGGGTGTACTTCCTACCAGCTAGTCAACCCTGCCCTTGAAGGGGTGGTATAATAAGGGTCACCACTTCCTGAGCTGAGACGCCAGGTAGCCCCAGGAAGTGCCCTTCCCCCAGTCGGGGGGTTACCTGCCCCTCAGGCAGGTGAAAACCTGCCATCAGAGGAGGAAAGAAATGAGAGAAGACATCTCTCAGGCCAGGCCTTGTGACAGTCACAGCCAACGCGCCTCCCACAGCCTCCCAGGACAGAGCCTGCCCCTGAAGCTCTCTCCTAGCTACAGATAAAGTTAATTCCTGAAATATACTGCGACAGGCACGCTGATTCCTGCTGCTCTTCTCACAGCATCTTAAACGGTAACAAGGCTCAGGTAGCCCCTGGGAGTGACAGAACATTTCCCAAAGTCTCAGGCTCTCGTATGTCTCATTTGGGATTTTAGAGCTCAATTCAAAGGTTCTGGAACACCTTGACAACTGACTCCTCCA
>CAUYSK010015841.1:0-15875 GCA_963575035.1 Avahi laniger | reverse complement strand
GTGCCGTGGCATCAGCCTAGCTCACAGCAACCTCAAACTCCAGGGCTCAAGTGATCCTTCTGCCTCAGCCTCCCGAGTAGCTGGGACTACAGGCATGCGCCACCATGCCTGGCTAATTTTTTCTATATATTTTTAGTTGTCCGATTAATTTCTTTCTATTTTTAGTAGAGACAGAGTCTCGCTCTTGCTCAGGCTGGCTTCAAACTCCTGAGCTCAAACAATCCGCCCACCTTGGGCTCCCAGAGTGCTAGGATTACAGGCGTGAGCCACCGCGCCCGGCCTGCAGGTATTTTTTGATATAATGATTTCTTTTCCTTTGGGTAGATACCCAATAGTGAGATTGCAGGATCAAATGGTAGATCTACTTTTAGTTCATTGAGAAACCTCCATACTAATGTCCATAGAGGTTATACTAATTTCCATTCCCACTAACAGGGTATAGACATTCCCTCTTCACAGCATCTGTGCCATCATCTATTGTTTTTTAACTGTTTAATAATGGCCATTCTGATTGAAGTAAGAAGGCATCTCATTGTGTTTTAATTTGCATTCTCTGATGATTAATGATGTAGAACATTTTTTCATGTGTTTGGTGACCATTTTGTATATCTTCTTTTGAAGAAAGCCTGTTCATGTCATTTGCCCACTTTTTAACAGGCTCATTTATTTTTTTTCTTGCTAAATTCTTTGAGTTCTTTGTAGACTCTGAATATTATTCTTTCATCGGACACATAGTTTGCAAATATTTTCTCCCAGTCTCTAGTTTGTCTATTTACTCTTTTGATTATTTCTTTTGCTGTGCAAAAACTTTTTTGTTTAGTTAAATCTCATTTGTCTATTTTTGTTTTCATTGCATTTGCTTTTGGGGTCTTAATCATAAATTCTTTGCCTAGGCCAATGTGCAGTAGAGTTTTCCCTAGATTTTCTTTGAGGATTTTTATGGTTTCAGGTCTCACATTTAAGTCTTTAAACCATCTTAAGTTAATTTTTGTATATGGTTAGAGATAAGGATCCAATTTCATTCTTCTGCATGTGGCTATCCAATTTTCCCAGCACCATTTACTGAATAGTGTATCCTTTCCCCAGTGTATGTTTTTGTCTGCTTTGTCAAAGATCAGTTGGTTGTAGGTATATGATTTTATTTCTCAGTACTATATTCTATTCCATTGATCTATATATTTACTTTTGTCAGTACCATGCTATTTGGGTTACTATAACCTTGTAAAATGTTTAGAAGTCAAGTAGTGTGATCCCTCCCACCCCAGGTTTGTTCTTTTTGCTCAAGATTGCTTTGGCTATTTGGGATCTTTTTTTGGTCCCATATGAATTTTAGGATTGTTTTTTCTAATTCCGTGAAAAATGACATTGGCATTTTGATAGGCATTACACGGGATATGTAGGTTGCTTTGGGCAGTATGGTCATTTTAACAATATTGATTCTTCTGATCCATGAGCATGGGACATTTTTCCATTTGTTTGGTCTTCTATGATTTCTTTCATTACTGATTTGTAGTCCTCCTTGTAGAGATCTTTCACCTTCTTGGTTAAATTTATTCCTGGGTATTTCATTTTTTTTTTTTTTTTGCAGCTATTGTAAATAGGACTGAATTCTTGATTTGGGTCTTAGCTTCATCATGGTTGATATATAGAAATGCTATTGATTTTTGTACATTGATTTTATAACCTGAGACTTCAATGAATTCATTTATCAAATCCAGTGTTTTGGAAGAGCCCTTAGGGTTTTCTAGGCATAAGATCATATCATTAGAAAACCAGAATAATTTGACTTCTTCTTTTCCAATTTACATGTCCTTTATTTCTTTCTCTTGCCTGATTGCTCTGGCTAGGACTTCCAGTACTATGTTGAATAGAGGTTGTGACAGTAAGCATCCTTGTCTTGTCCAAGTTCTCAGGGGGAATGCTTTCAACTTTTTCCCCTTCAGTATAATGTTGGCTGTGGGTTTGTCATAGATGGCTTTTATTATTTTGAGGTATGTTTCTTGTATGCAGAGTTTTTTGAAGGTTTTTTATCATGAAGGGATGCTGGATTTTATTGAATGTCTTTTCTGCATATATTGAGATGATTGTATGATTTTTCTTTTTAATTCTGTTTCTGTGGTGAATCACATTTACTGACTTACATATGTTGAACATTCCATCTTTGCACCTCTGGGATGAAATCCACTTGATCGTGGTAAATTATTCTTTTGATGTGCTAGTGGATTTGGTTTGCTAATATTTTATTGAGAATATTGGTTTGTAGTTTTCTTTTTTTGTTGCATACTTTCACCACAATCAAGTGGTAAAACAAGCAGCACACCTTAAAGATGAAAAAACTGCAGAAAAATTCATGCAGACATCACTCAGAGTAAAAATAATGAGAATTACTTTGTACTTTTTTACAAGAGTACTTTGAGAAATTAAAGACACAAGGTATGATTATTTCAGTTACTGTTAACTCTTCTACTATTACCATGGTCTGTGCTACTTTTGTATATGCTAACATTCCTCAGAATCCTCATATCATTACCAATACCACTCTGGGCCACCCCAAATAAAGCCATTCTTTGCCTAGAATTGAAGAGAGAAGGAAAAAGATGGAATTTCAGACCACTGAGCAGTGGAAGTGTATGTGCAAGGTGGGCAGCTATTTATATCTCCTACTACTGTCCTGCTCTGAGAGAAAAAGGAAAAACTAGAGTGTTTTTCTTACTTTCACATGCTCAGCATAGAACATTTCTAACACCAGATGTGTGGGGCTTTCCCCCTGTGGGAAAGCAAGCAATCTCCATCAAGCAATTCTCCAGTGGACACCAGCTGGGTATCCTACAATTCAATATAGCTCTGACACTTTCTACCTGGAGATAGTGTCAGATCCCACAGTGTGAGGGCTCATTCCCATAAGACTGCCTCCATTTCAGATGCCAATTGCAAGTAGTGGGTTGTCACCTACACTTCTGACTAAGTGGATACAAACTGGGGTTCCCATGACACTTGGGTTCAATTAATTTGCTAGGACAGCTCACAGAACCCAGGGGAACACATTTAACAGTGTATTATAAAATATATTATAAAGGACACAGATGAATAGGCAGATGAAGAGATACATAGGGTGATGTCTGGAAGGGTCCCAAGTGCAGCAGCTTCTGTCCCTATGGAACTGGGGTGTACTACCCTTCTGGAACATGGATGCTTTCACCAACCTGGGAGGTCTCCAAACCCTGTCCTTTTAGGTTATTATGGGGGCTTCATCATGCAGGCATGATTGATTACATCACTAGCCATTGGTAACCAACTCAACCTTCAGCCCCTCTCTCCTGCCCCGAGAGTTGGGGGATGGGGCTAAAAATCCCAATCCTTCATCATAAAATTGGTTGCCCTGGCCAACAGTCCCAAATCCTGAGGCCATCCAGGAGCCCCCAGCCATCTGTCATGTCATTAGCACATAAAAAGACACTTATCACTTTGAAAATTCCAAAGGTTTTAGGAGCTATATGCCAGGAGCCAGAGGCAGAGACCAAATACATATTTCTTATTGTATCCCAATACCATACCTGCCCTCTGAGGAACTTCTATTGGCCTCTTTGGGGTACAACAGACATTGGCACATTCTAACTTGGCTATAGTGTCAGGAGTTACGTGAGCCTGGAGGATTCTGTGGAAGGAGGAGGCAGTAATCCTGAATAGAAACAACCCAACATTTATGTAACACTGTGAGATCTCAAAATGTGTTCACTTTCAGCTTGATGACCTTGGAGAGTCTGCCTCTATAGGGTAGGTTACTTATTATCTCTATTTTAAATACTGAGAGACTGAGCTCAAAGAGGTTAAGTTATTTAGCCATGGTCATCAAGGAAGCTGGTAAGGGACAAAAACTTGAATTCAGATCTTCCAGTTCCAGATATTATTAGAATACTTCTTCAAGTGTATTACTTTAGATTAGCTCAAATGCAGTATCCCAAGAGACGGTAATCATATTTAAGCTACACAGAAACAATTTGGTAAGGGGAATTCACTCATCCGAATTCCACCCTCTGATTCTTCTAGAGAGAACATAGAAACACCAAGGCTCTGAGAGTAAGAGACTCAACAAGTGTCCAGCACAGGCCGGAGGAAAAAGACGTAGTCTCAAGCATCACACTGAACAGCCACTCATCAGATCTCCCTCCCAGGCTGGGTGAAAAAGCCCTCAACAGTCCTCATTTTCCTCTTGTTCTGATTCCAAATTTGCCAATCTTAGGAAAAATTTAACTGCTCAAAGACACCAGTATTGGGAAAATAGAAACCCTGGTTATTAAGGGATAGAAATCATCCAGTCCTTGGCTTAAGAAGATTCTCTCTGCTGGAAATGTCTAGGTTTGGTTTACGCTGCATCCGCTTAGTTCTGGAGCACCAACATATCTGGGTTCCTAAAATTCAGCAAAGCTGAAGACCGTTTGCTGGCCAGCAGCAAGTTCACCCATACTGGGCCATCCCGCAGGTCTCATCCTGCAGGCAGCCTGGATTTACTGCTTCCCTTTTGTGTTCAGCACACAATGAGGGTGTGTATAATTGCAGTCATCTGGAAGCAAGAAAAATACTCTGGATTAAACAAACTGCCATACAGACGGCCTGAGTTCACAGGTGGTCCCCAGAGAAGAGCAGATGGATGAGGTACCACGCAGATAAAAAATTTGACTGTTATGACAATTGTGCAGCACATGAAAGTGTCTGACAGGGTGGTAACAGACAACAACAAAAAAATCAGAGCCTGAAATGATAGTGACACATTAAGTAACACCAAAAAGGGATGTAGGCATCAGGATCATGATTGGAAGAATGGAGATGTGAAACAAAGACAACTGATAATTACATTCTTAGTGAAAATGTTTTAAATAGTTTTAATGTTTTATATTAGTCGGTTTTTACTGTGGTAATACCGTATGACAAATATTAATAACTCCAAAATAATTAGGAGTTTATAACAACCAATATTTATTTCTTGCCAGTTGGTTTTCAGGTTGACTGTAGGCCAGATGAGGGGCAGCTTGGCCAGGCTGTACTCAAGACTTAGGTAGGCTCGGGTCTGCTCCACGTAGCTTCCTTCTGAGACTCTGGCTGCAGACACCATGGTCACCTGGGGCATGACTTTCTCATAGTAGAGATCCCAAAATTAAAAGGGGCAAATGAAGACATGTGATGTCTCTTAAGGTGTCATCTTAGAACTGAAGTGTGTCACTTCTCTCCGCATTCCATTGCCAAAGCAAGTTGTATGACCAAGCCCACAGTGGGAAGAAGAGGTGTCCTCTACCCAGGGAAGTGGTCGAATAGTGTCCCCTAAACTTCATATATCGAAGTTCTTACCCCCAGTACCTCATAATGTGACCGTATTTGCAATCGGATCTTTACAGAGATACTGAGATAATCAACTTAAAATGAGGTCATCAAGGTGGGCCCCAATGTAACATAACCAGTGTCCTTATAAAATGAGGAAATTTGGACAAAGAGACACAAAGAGAAGACAATGTGAAGAGACAGGGAGAAGACGGCCACTTAGAAGCTAAAGAGGGAGGCCAGGAACAGATCCTCCTCCCGCAGCCCTCAGCAGCAGCCAACCCCACCGACACCTTGACCTCAGACTTCTAGCCTCCAGAACTGTGAGAAAATAGATTTCTTTTGTTTAAGCCACCCTGGCAAACTAATACAGAAGCCTGGCAAGAGAAGGACGGGAAGGAAGAATTAAGATCTGTGACAATGTTATTCTTTGAATCATTTTAAAAATTAAAATATAACATGGTTAAGAATCCACTGAAAGTCCTTTTCTTATTAGCAATAAGTCTATTACAACAATAACAACAGCAACGATGAATTAACTAAAATTGAAGCACTACTATATGCCAGGCATTATTCTAAGCTCCTTACATATATACATTTATTTAATCCTCAAAACAAAATAGTATCTATAAGATAGAAACTTTTGTTATTGATAACTTAAAGTTGAAGGAGTTGAGGTCCAGAGAGGTTAAGCCACTTTCCAAAGCTCACACAGCCCAGTGGCAGAGCTGGGATATAGCCCAAGAGCATTCTATTTCCAGAGGCCAAGCCCCTGACAACAATGCTGAATGGCTTCTCTCACCCTCGAAATTGTATTTTCTCCAACACACTTGAATTATCTGTCCACATCAGGCAGGCAGATTTTATTTCTTACCACAGCCCAAGCTCGTACATGATCTGGCCCCTATAGAGCTCCTTAGCCTCATCTCAGATCACTCTGTCCTTCACTCCAGCAACATTGACCTTTTTCTGTCCTTGAACACACCAAGCTCGTCCTGCCTTAAAGCCTTTGCATTGCAGTTCCTTCTTCCTGGAACACCCTTCCTCCAGATCTTTGCTGGATGCACCTTCTTGTTACTCAAGTCTGAGTTTACCTGTGATGTTCCCTAGAGAGGGCTTCTTGTACCATCCTACCAAAGCAGCTCACTCCCACCCTAGCTACTTTTTGTCTCATCATATTGTTTCATTTTTATTCATGGATCTTATCAATATCTGAAATTATCTTTTACAATTTATTTACCTATTTATCTATCTATTTATCTGTTATTTTTCTATCTTCCTCTCTCTAGAATATACTCCATGAGAGAAGGAACTTTTTCTATCTTGTTCATGACTATAGTGTCAATAAATAGGGTGGTTCATGGCACAGAAGAGGTAGTCAATAAATATTTGTTCAGTACGTGAATAAAGTTCTCACTCTTCCATGACATTAAGTGGACTTTCCAAAAGCACCCAGCCTCCAAGTCTCCCTCTGTCTTCTTTACAGTACAAGGAGATTTGGAGACACATAATCCACATGGAGGCAGAAAGATGCCATCAAAACCAAATTTTATTTCCAACAAGACACAGTCTTTGAGTCTTAGTCATTGTGGTTGGAAGTCAGTGAGATCATTCATTCCATCTTAGAGGAAAGGTCAGGGGAGAAATAGTCATATAAATTACATGAAGAACAGATAGAGTCGAGCTTCCATAGCTTTGGCTTCACAGTGGTTTTTTGCTGTATTGAATGAGGCTGGATAAATCTGAGCCTGTCTAGCAAAGATACCACTTGAGTTATCTGTGTTTGGATTAGATCTGGGCAGCTCAACCATCTGGACAGGTTTAGGGATCAGTGCCCAGGCTCCGAGCAACACACGACTGTAAGCGCCTCATCGCTCTGCCAGCTCTGCTCCACAGGCTGGATGTCTGTCCCCTTCAAATTGTGTGGGAGGAATTGGACTCTGAGTGGGTTTCTATTTTCTCATGAACCCACCTAGGGGAATGATCTGGGGGCTAAATCAACAAACTTCTGAAGCGCAGCCTTAACTACAGTCTAGAGCGTCTGGGCTGGCTGTGAGACATCGCAGATCGTGTGTCCTGAGACCGTGTTGGCTGACGATCTGGCCACGAGCATTCCCGTCTCACGTCCCAGGCGTATGAGCAATGCTGCTTCCTGTCTGGGGAGGTGCAGGATTTGGTGGGCTAGTTGAGACTAAAATGTCTGCAACCTTAGGCCCTGCCTCTGTTTTGGCGTGATTTTTCAGATCAGAAAGTCACCAGTGATTTAGATACTCAGGGTATCTTTCCTCAAAGAACTCAAGAGTCCTAACAGAATTTGATAAATGCTGAGGTTCGATCTTGATGGGAGACTGGAGATTGAAAATGTGAGGATTATTTACGTAACTTTCTGCAGAGAACAAATCCATGTAGTTTTTGAGGATGGCCAGGACCAGGGGAGGGGACAGGGAGAGTCTGAGCCCCATCTCTGTCAGTGTGGAGGGGTCCCCTCCAGAAGGGGCCGAGGAACCACTGACTGTTCCCCCAGACTGAACAAACCCACTCAAGATTTGCTAAGTTGAAAAAGGAAAACTTAGATAAAGTTTTTTATTATGTAAGGAATGCCGCTGACATTAGCAGGCACTCATCTCTGTTTCCATGCTCATTTTTAAATTTTTAAATGAAAATTTTACATGCTTTGAACTATTTATTGAAGTATAACATACATGCAGAAAAGTACACATATCCCAAGTGTACGGCTTGGTGAATTGTCACAAACTGAACATGTTCTGATCAGCACCAGACCCAGAAAGAAAATATTGTCGGCATCTCAGAAGCCCTGCTCACCCCCTCCACTCTCTACCCACCTAGACTTACTGCTATCCTGACATGTAACACCATGCATTCATTTCACCTGTTTTTACATTGGCTTCTTTCTTGCAATATTTTATTTGTGAGATTCATCCATGTTGGTATATATAGCTGTAATTTACTCATTCTCATTGCTGAGAGTATCTCATTGTGTGAATATACCACAATTCATTTATCCATACTCTCAATGCACATTAGGGTTATTTCTAGTTTCGGACTATTATAAATAATACTTCTGTGAACATCCCAGTATATGTCTTTTGGCACACACGTGCACACACACATGAAACATGAAACATATGAGAAGTAAGATTAATGGGTTGTATGGTAAGTGTATGTTTAATTTTATAAGAAATTGCCAAGCTGTTTTCCAAAGTAGTTGTACCATTTTATATTCCCACGAGCAGTGGATATAAATCCCACTTGCTCCATATCCTCACTAACACTGGACATTGTCTATCTTTTCCAGTTTAGCAATTCTTGTGAATGTGTAGTAGGATCTAGACTCGCTTTTTGCTGTACCTGTCCTTTATTCTTCTTTCTGTCTCTATTTTTCTGTTTTCCATTCTGCCTGCAGAAAACCATGATTTACTCCCATTTCTTAATAGTTTGTCCAGCTCAGACCAGCTCAGACCAGCTCAGTCAGAAATAGAAATTTTTTAGTGCTGATTCTAAAATAAAAGAAAGAGAATCTGAATGGTCCCCTGGAGTCATGTTACAGACTGAATCGTACTACCCCTCTCCCACATTCATTTGTTGAAGCCCCAACCTCCAATGTGACTGTATTTGGAGATGAGCCCTTTTGGGTAGATGTGTTTTGTGTCTATTTTTTTTGAGAGTTAGAGACATCTGAGAGTTCTCTCTCTCTCTCTCCACACACACACACACACACACACACACACACACACACACACACAGAAGGCTATGTGAGGACACAGCAAAAAGGTGGCTGTCTACAAGCCAGGAAAAGAGGCCTCACCAGACACCAGCCCTAATGGTACCTTGATCTTGGACTTCTAGCCTCCAGAACTATGAGAAAATAAGTATATTTCTGCTATTTGAGCTGCCTAGCCTGTGGCATTTTGTTATGGCAGCCAGGCTAGGTTCACACAGGTCAGGTGGTCACCCAAGGGGCAATTGGCTGTGATGGGGCTGGGTCGTGTTCCACAAATGTGACTCCTGAGAGAGCAGCCTGGCACCACACAGTCAGCTGGTTCTGTGAGTAGAGGGCCAGGGAGATATCCCAATAGGCATCTTTTATATAAACCTCTAGAAGAGACTACCCAACCAAATGATTCATGAGCTGATTTGGGACCTCAATAATGGAACATTTTACTCAAGTCATTTAACAAATAGTTACTGAGATTCTATGTGTCAGGACCTGTACTCCATGCTGAAGATACTGCAATGATTAAGACTGAAAAGTCTTTGCCCTCAAGGAACAAAATGCAACCATTAAGTAGCCTTCTGATGCTTCAAAGTCATCTCACCTCAAGATAAACGTGTTCTGCCTTCTAGTTTTATTGCTATTAATTCTATTAGACTGCCACATGATGATAAATAATACAACTTAACTGGAATCTCAACCACTGCTCAAATGCTGCTTAATTAGTAAATCTCTCCCTTTCTACTGATAACAATGGTTAAGACTCCACAGCGTTCCCACATGGCAAGCATTGTTCCGATTGCTCTCTATATGCCGACTCATTTAATTTTTACAAAGGCCCAATATAGTAAGTACTTTCGTTATCACCCCATTTTACAGCCATGAACTTCCAATGTGCCCTATTGTTGCTGCCAATCACACTGCATTTCCTAGTCCATTTACTTTCCTACACCACTTCACATCCTTTCCTCTCCTCTCAAACCTCCGATTCCACACCCCAGCCATTCTCACCTTTAGCTGATGACCTTGTTTCCAACTTCACAGCTGGAGAAGAGCTTCCACCGACTCCTGCTGCTACATCAGTCCGCCCACCCGCCAGCATCTGCCTTCCTGCCTAATAACGAGACGGATTGTCTGTGCTCCTCTTGAAAGAAATCTCTCCCCTTGTATAAGAATTCCCAATTATTTTTCTCTACTCAAGAACCTCACCCCAATCATTTATCTTTCTCCTCTATAAAACCTTCTTTTGACTATATTTTTTTGGCTTCCTTTTGCAGCAAAATTTGAAATATCTTTCTAAACTCACAATATCTAATTTCTTCCCATTCTCTCTTAAGAACACTCCTATTAGGATTTTGCTTCACCACTAAACTAAAACTGTGCTTGTTAAGGAAAACAATGACCTTCAGGTTGCTAACTCTAGTACTTGGTTCTCAGTCCTCTCTCTTGACCCACCAGCAGCCTTGGCATAGTCAGTAACTCCCCAGTCCTTGATACCATGTCTGTTCTTGGATTCCAGGCCCTGCCACTCTTCCGGTTTCTTCCCATCTCTCTGTTTGCTCTTTCTCGGGCTCCTTTGCTGGTTCTGCCACGTCTCTCTAACCTTTTAACATGGAGTGGCTTAGCCATCCATCTTTGGTTCCATCCTCTCTCCACATTCACTCTCTTGGTGATTTCATCAGTCTCACGGGTTCAAACACCGCCTATATGCCAAGAGCTCACGAATTTACATCTACAGACCAAACCCCAAACTGTCTCTTTCTCAAACTCCAGAGATACAGAGACACAGGCCTTGTTGACTTCTCCACTTGGATGTCTAATAGACATCTTAAGTGTAACATGTATGAAACTGACTTTCTGAGGCCACGGCAGTAATATATGATCACAGCAGTCTTGTGACTAGGAGGAGGACCCGCACGGAGACATGTTGAGAACCACAGAGCAGAAGATGAAAGAGTATGTGTTCTTGAAGACATTGTTAGGCCATCCTAATAACTAACTTTGTGGCTGCTCTCATTCTGGACTTCTGTTTTATGAGATCACAAATTATTTTTTCAGTTGGATTTCCTGTTACTTGTGGTCAAAATCAGCCTAATTATATAGCCCAAACTGGAGGGTAATTTAACAGAGAAATCAATATCTTTTTCCTGATTGTCAAGTCTGTTGCTCCATGAAGACAGCAGAGACAACAAAAATATTTTAATGATGGGATCATAAAAAAATTATCTGAAGCAAGAAACCTGAGATTCCCTAGAGATACTTCTTTCTTCTTGAGGAAAAATATCTTTTCTTTTATTTCCTTCACTAACAAAATACTGCCCATCAACGAGACGAGTTCATGTCAAGGGTATGTCTAGTACATTGGGTGTGTAATGGGGCTGGTGTAATTCTGAAGTGAGAATTTCACATATGAATAAGGGTTTATTCTAAACTCAAGTTTCAAATATTCCCAGTCTGTCAGGTGAGTGGGGCAAAGAGTTCTAAGTATCAAAGTGAGGGACCCAGTTCTGAGAATGGAGGCCAGTGGTATGATTCAGGAATATTGTGTAGCTATTAGCTTTAGCAATAGACATTGCTGAGAGACTGCTATTAATTTATGAAAAATAACCCAAGACAACAAGGCCTGGACCTTGGTATGACTTTTCTGGAAGGCAATTTGACAATGTGTATCAAAGTCATTAACTGTAATCTTTTCTTTCAACTTAGTAATTTCACTTTATTGGAATTTACAAGGACATAATCCTAATAAGGAAGAATGACATCATACTCACTCCAATCTCTTTGGTTCCACTCTTCTCCAGGGCTCAGACAGAGCTGTTTTTGGCTAATTTGATAACATTCATTACACTAGTAGGCTGAAGACAAAGGGTGAGAGAGCCTTAGGAAGCTCATAGCAAGAAAACACATTTCTCATTTGAATCTACATTTTGTTATCTTGGGAAAAAAATTATTGTTTTCTGTGATAAAGTGTGCTTTCTTAGGTAGATTGGGAGGCAGCTGGCTGGAGCCCTACACTGAAGAGGATGAACTGGACTGTGAACACTCTTCCGCAGGGTCACAAGACCGGAATCCTCCCAACCTCACTTGGGGGCCTCTGAGTCCTGGGCATAGCAAACCTCTATTAACATCTGACAAACCCGGGGTACCAGGGTCTAGAAGACACAAGAAGAGGCAGGGCTGGGTGGGTGTGAGGGATGGACACCCTTGCTCTCCACGCGGCCTCCCCAGCCAGGCCACCTGATGGCTCCAGGGGCCTTCGGTTGTCCTCTGTGCAGCTTCCTCACGTCTTACCTGGAATATTTACATGCCACACAGGTTCCTACCTCCCCTTCTCAGTTCTTCCTCAACTTCACCTCCCAAAATATGCGAAGTTCTTACCACTTACTGCAGGTACACACAAAACATTAAAGTTTATCACAAGCTTTAAGAAGAGCAACAGCTTTAGAGTTTCTTTCTCTGTGTCACGTTCTATTCCCTGCCTGGGATTCCCACTGGTAGAATAACACGCTTTTAGAGATTGGCATTGATTGGGTAAGTGTTGAATTAAAGAGGAGCAAGTAAAAACATCTGGGAGATTCAGAAACTTTGGCTCAGGAGGTACAAGGAATAAAAAAGGACTCTTGCTGATTGCAGTCAAGAAAGAGCAACTCCTAACATATCAGAAAGGCCATCTTTCCCTACTTGTTAGTAAAGAAGGAATGTGGAGGACCTGGACATCTGTCCACTGGACAGAGCTTCGAGCCAGCCCGCTCACTCTTCCTGGCAGCATTCTCCAGAATGGCCTATATGGTACAGCAGCAGATGTGAGGGCCACCACAAAGCCGTGCTGGACAGGACTAACTCCCTTCTCAAAGAGCTCAGGTTTCTTCCAGGAAGCAGAAAATGACCAAGTGATAGGCTTCCTTCTTTCCCTGCCCTGGCCAACTGCTCTCTCCACCACAGAACCCACAATGTGGTATATACGCAGCAGCCCCAGGATTTTCTCCCTAGGATGGTCTTCCCCAGAAATTTAACCCATATATCATCTCTGTAGGATTATCAGTGAGTCCCGAAACACAGGGCTTGAAGAAAAATTTGTGGATATGCAATAAATTGTCTCTATGATTTGGGAATAAAGTCAGGAAACGAGAAGACACTCAGACAGGCGCTTGTATAAATTAACGTAAGTGGAAGACGGTGGCCTCCACAGAAGACTTCAGAAGGATGTAGGATGTAGCCTCACCAATTTAGAGATGTTCAGATGTGGAAAGAATAAAGTATGTGAAGGTGCCTGCGTGGTGTCTGGTACATCATAGGTACTCAATAAATGCTAGCATTTTTTTTTTGGTCTCTTCTAGTCCAAAATGCACCTGAGGTGCAAATAATTTTGGATCTTCCTCCTAGCATCTCCTTTTCTTATAATGAACATAACTATATTTCCCTGTAGCTTTTTTTTATTATCTTATATCTTTTCCTGAAGTCTTGACAGAATAATCCTTATCTCCTTTCGCCATGACATACTTTAAAACACTTGAAGGCAGACATTTGGTTTTCTAAATATTTTTTTCAAGAAAAAGCCCCCAAGATCTTCTGCAAGCATTTGGCTTATGACCTGCTGTGAGGCCTTCATCATTCTGTGTGCTCCCTCTGAACACATAATTTTTGTCTGTATACCTCCTGAAAGGTGACCCTGAATTGGTCACTCTGTGGTGGGAGAGGGTTGAACAGCACAGACAAAACAAGCCAACCACATTTTCTCACTGTCATCTGTATAAGTTGGCATCAAATTTGCTTCTCTGTCTAGTTTTTCAGAAACTATGTCACTGCGATAACTTACACTGTCTTATCTTGCTATCCATGAAAATCTCTACAGACGTTTAAACCATTTTTTGCCATCTGTAAGTGGAGGTTGCTAATTGTTTGCCTAAAGCTGTTTCTCTTTCTTCCAAAGTAGTCGATACATGTCTTCTCAGCTAGAGATTACATTTTGCAGCCTTCCTTGCAGCTAGGTGTGGTCATGTGACTACATTCTTGCCAATTGAATGTGGAAATAATGCACACAACATCCGAATTTTGGCCTTTAAATACTGCCTGTGTACTTCTCCATGCATTTTTCTTCTCCCAAAGGCTGAGACCTGAACGGGCCTGTAACTGGGCTCCAAACACGCAGAAGAGGACAATATTCTAGGGGAGGAAGCATGAGATGAAGAGATTGAGGCCCCAAATGATCAGTGGAGCATTGGCCAACCTGGACATTCCACATTGAGATTTGTATTAATCAGCTATTGGCATAACGATGTTGCATAATAAACAATCTCGGAATATCAGTGACTTACACCAAAAGCATGTATTCTCATGCTCGTGGGTCTGCAGGTCAACTGCAGTTTCGCTAATCAGGCTGGGTTCAGCTGGTGCCTCTCCAGGCTCTGCTCCACATGTCTCTCATCCTCTCTGTGTGGCGACTGTAGATGACATAGAGTATTTTGGGTTTGTCATGGGCTGAAGGCAGTATGATCCCATAGCATCTCCAGTTTCTTACTGTTTCCATGACACTAATTCAGGATGCATTGTTTCAAGTATTGTCTAAATGTACCAAGAGATTTATATTCCAAAGCACCAAGACCAGCACTGATAATCTTTCTCCTTGAACACCCTGAACTTTGCCAAGAAGCAAGTTTTCATTCATTCATTCAGCAGATATTTTACCGAGTGGCTGCCCTGTTTGGGTATCCAGCAGGGAACTGTGTATACAATGGCCTAGTGGAGAGTAGGGGATTACCTCTTTCCTTTTGGATCCAGTTTGATGAGGCTTCTTTCTCTCCCCAAACAACAGTGCTAACCATGGTTCAAGCCAGATCAATTAAATATTCTCGCTCTGTGTTTTAAATCAAAATAGATGAATAAAGAGACTGAAAACAACTTGGTATTTGGGGATTCCCACAGCCAATCAGACTGTTTTTAACTAGAACATTTTCATTTTAGTTTACTCGCTTTTGGAGCTGCCTTGTTCCTGCCTGTGTCCAAGCACTCTTCTCTGGCCTGACTACAAACTCCAGATGTCCTTCCAGAAAACTCCTTTTTTCTCAGGTTAGCTGGGCTGATTTCTGTTGCTTACATCCAGAACACCCTGAATAATACAAGAGGTGAATGAAACAGATCTGATCCCAGCTTTCAGAGCCTGTCATTTGATTGAGGAGACAGACACCAAAAGAACAAAAATATGTAATTACGAAGCATTGCAAGTGCATGAACAGGTGCTGTGAAAGAGAATGGCAGGATGATCTAATTGAGAGTATAAGGCCTTTGGAAGCCTCAGCTGAGATCTGAAGGATGAGCAGGCATATGCCAGACAAAGAGTGGAGTGAAATACCTTTTCTGGCAGAAGACAGAGACAAAGGGAGACCCTGAGGCAGGAAGGAGTTTGTTGCCTTCCAGAAACTAAGGGAGGCTGGAGTCTGTGGGAGAAGGGGTGTGAGCTGGGGCAGGAGAGACAGGCTTGGGCCTGATTGTGCACAGTCTTGTAGTTTATGAAGAGAATTTCAATTTGATTTCAAGACAGTAGGAACAAACTATCAGAAAGTATTAAGTCTGTGAGTGACGTAACCTAAACAATTGCTCTCATTGCTCTATAAAGAATTGTTCTGGGGCCGGGCGCGGTGGCTCACACCTGTAATCCTAGCACTCTGGGAGGTCGAGGTGGGAGGATTGCTTGAGCTCAGGAGTTCGAGACCAGCCTGAGCAACAGCGAGACCCCGTCTCTACCAAAAATAGAAAGAAATTAATTGGACAACTAAAAATATATAGAAAAAATTAGCTGGGCATGGTGGCGCATGCCTGTAGTCCCAGCTAC
>CAUYSK010015840.1:0-15141 GCA_963575035.1 Avahi laniger | reverse complement strand
TGAAAATGAAATCTATAGGTCAGATTTCCCTGTTTTTGTTTTTTGGGTTGGTTTTTTTTGTTGTTGTTGTTGTTTTTTGTTTTGTTTTGTTTTTTTTGAGACGGAATCTCTCTTTTGCTCAGGCTAGACTGCAGTGGTGTCATCATAGCTCATAGCAACCTCAAACTCCTGGGCTCACACGGTCCTCCCGCTTCAGCCTCTCAAGTGTCTGGGACTACAGGCATGTGCCACCACGCCTGGCTAGTTTTTCTATTTTTTGTAGAGACAGGTTCTCGCTCTTGCTCAGGCTGGTCTCGAACCCCTGGCCTCAAGCAACACCCCCACCTCAACCTCCCAGTGCTGGGATTACGGGCGTGAGCCACTGTGACTGGCCTCCCTGCTTTATTTTTAACTGGATTCCATTTTTGAGGCCAGAGGTACTGTGTTAGGATATAAATAAACTGGCAGAAGACAAGCAGTCCCTCAACAAGAGTTCCTTATTACAGTAAAAACTATCCCAGTCAACCCCACCCCAAAATCACACATTCAAATATCAAAGAGAACTAACATTAACAGGAACTTGAAAGGAGCAATAACCTTCACTAATGTCTCTGACTCATTTAAGTCTGCTCATGCAAATTTTTGGCTGTCAAAGATGAATTACCGGACCCTTCTCTTCCTCTTCAGTTTTCTTTATCAAATTTCCAAGCACCACAGTAACACAGTTTAAAGGATTCAGGAGAAAAATAGCATATAATTTCACTTTTTTTCCTGAATCACAAATACCTATACTATTACTCTTTTTACTAGACCTGTGTCTAGAACTAGGTAACATCATGCTTGCTGTTTTGCTTCTTTGTTTTTTAAGAGATTTTATTTTTTAGGGTAGTTTTAGATTCACAGGAAAATTGAATGGAAGGTACAGAGATTTCCCATAAACCTCCTCCACCTTCATACGCACAGCCTCTGCCAGAGAGGCACATTTGAGACAATTGATGAACCTACATTGATGCATCGTTATCACTCAAGTCCATAATTTACATTAGGGTTCACGATTGGTGTTGCACATTCTATGGGTTTGGACAAAATTATAATGACCCATATCCACCATCAAAGTACCATACACAGTAGTTTCACTGTCCTAAAAATCCTAAAAATCCACACTTTCACTTTATATATTTGGTGAAGCAGCAACATGGGCTAATTGTGCCCAAAAGCAAGAAGAGACAAGACACACCCAAAGATTTCATATTCCTAATTTTTTTCAACCATAGTGATTTCTTATAGGATATCAGAGAGTACAGATGGCTCTTTCTGAGCAGTGACATCAAAACAGTTTACGTATCAGGCTCAGTACACTCACAGTGTTGGCTCTGCCTCTTGCTGATGGTACTTACCACCTCTAGGGAACAATGTATTTTCTTGGGTTGCCCGTAATAGATGATAAAATAATAAACTTTCCTAAATTTCCCTAGGAATAAACTTTCCTAAATTTCCCTTTGCTCTTAGGGAATTGGGGCAATGTATTATTTATCTTTGTATCTCAGTGCCTAGCACATAGCAACTGTTTCCCCAAAACTTGCTGAGATAAAATGGGAGAAGCCAATGCCTTGCCCAGGTTTCCCAATCCTACACCAGCAACGTCTCCCACTATTGCACACATACTTAAATGTGGCATTTGCTGTTATGAGCTCCCAGCATATCATGTCTGCCCTACCCTTTGTAAAAGGGACCCCCTTCTCAGCCTAAACATAAACTGGGGAACTGGACAGGGATGACTGTTCTCCATGATCTGCTATGTGGATGGTCATTTACTAACTTTCTAATGTCTTCCATGACCATGTGTGCACTTACGTAATGGTTTTCCAAAGGCTGACTTTCCGCCACCCCAGCCTTCCCAGCAATTGGAAAAGCATTTCCATTACATGCTTAAATTAATAAATAAGAAGCCAGAGGCTATTTTAAGCAGCTGGCCTTCTGTTCTGTAGAAGTCACTAAACTGCCCCAAACAACCAAACAAAACCAATAAAGAATCACTGAGTCTGAAGATCTTTCTGTCTCTTCTTCTAGAGCCCCAGCCCCTAGTCCCCTGTCTTGGCTGCATTTCAACGGCAAAGACTAGAAAATCACATACAGGCAGCACATATGTGATCACATATGTCATATAATCACATATAATGTCAAGAAGTCTCAGGCATAATCCTAACCATCCACCAAGCTGGGTCGCAATCTTCAGCGATATGTGTAGTGCTTCCACGGAAAACACAACCTTTCTGCTAAGTTCCAAGTACCCTTTGCCACATTACAAATGGTTGGGATTATCACTTTTGCTTTCAGCAAACCCCTAGAGAAAATATGATCCCATTGATCAAATTATTGAGATCTGATCTCAAATCTATTAATTCCTGGGGCTAGTGGTAGGGGCGGAGGTCCATGAGGTCAGATAGGCTCCTCGAGGGTCTACAAAGGTTAGCTCAGTGTGGCAGGATCATACCCAATATCTACACCAGCCAAAGCACTTTAGTGCCAGGCTGGGAACATCATAAGCACTGAATACTTACTGAACTAAAAGGTGCTTATTGTACTTGGTCATTAAGAGAAAGAATAATTTCAGAGGCATCTAGGGTAGAAATTTGGTCACAGTAAGTCAAAAGTTGACTCTGAGGTGAATAGAAAACAACAAGTGAAACTATTCTTCCACAAGCCTAGTTACAAAAAGAACAGAGCCGTGAGAATGGAGATGCAGTTTCAAAGGAAGTGTTTTTGTTTGTTTTCACATGAGAAAGACTTGAGTGTTATTTTAAAGGGAGAAGAAGCAAGTAAATGATCCCTTTCATATGCCCCTATTGTACTGTTAGTTTTTTAATTCATTAGCTATACAATAATTTTTTATAGAGCGCCAACTATACGTGAGGAACCGGTATAGATTCTAGGAATACTTGGGTGAATAAAACCTAAGCTCAAGGAGATTGTGTTATCATCTTTTGAGTCTTACACAAACTCCTTAAATTTCTCGAAGGAAAGCTCCCCAAGCTCTTGGAATCCACCCAGGGCTTGTCTGCACTCTGCCTGAGAACGCGCCATGCAGCCTCGCACTAGGTCTCCTGCTCGGTCACCTCTTGTAGACCGGGTCGTCCTCCAGGACGAGGACTGATCTGTCTTGTTTCTGCATCCCAGAGCCTGGCAAAGCATGAGGCAGGGGAGAGGAGGAGGAAATCTAGTTAGCAAACAGGTCACCTCCACATGGGAAACTTCATTTGCTTTTAACTTTAAGAGGCTGTTTCTGTGCTATGTGTCTTGCCCAAAGTCACACAGAAGGTCGAGTCTGGGTAAGGCTGGGAGAAGGGCCTGATCTCTCGACGGTGATTCTAGTGCAATGCCGTGACGACTGGACAATGATCTCTCTACGTACTTAGAACTGAGAGATATGCTTCAGGGGGTTTCCTCAATGAAATGTTATGAACTGTCACTATTGACTGAAATCTCAACTATTCCCTGAAATTTCTATGGCGCCTTCCGTTTTAGAAAGATGTTTAGAAACCTACTATTGCCCCTCCCCTAAAGGTCACACAGACACAAGCGTGCTCCAGAGGATGTACCCAGAAAGTCCTCTTTCTTTCCTGCTCATTCCGACACCCCCCACCCCAGGGAGCAGCTGAGTGCCCCTCATTCTTACATGTCTCTCTTCTCCGAATCAGGATTCAGAATAAGCAATTTCTGCACAGCCCAAAGACCTGCAGAGCAACTGACAAGCTCACACTGCCCCCTCCTGGCCCTTCGCACCCTAACAAGGAGCACATATTCACTCTTCCCTGACCCTCTTTTACTCCCATTCCTGTTTAAAAAAAAAAAAAAAAAGCAACC
This sequence comes from Avahi laniger, assembly GCA_963575035.1. Lineage (NCBI taxonomy): Eukaryota > Metazoa > Chordata > Mammalia > Primates > Indriidae > Avahi > Avahi laniger. Next base: position 11,298 of record CAUYSK010015840.1, on the reverse strand, counting down.
GAATGCCCCCACAAAAGTCAAATGTCTTTATTTTATATAAAAAAAATTTGTACAGTTTTAGTTCCTATGTTTAAGAAAAAAATCCCTAAAATTGCCATAATGTTTAGATCCACTGCAAACTGTAAAAACAAGCTTTTTATATATTAAAAAAAAATTTACATTTTACAATTTTCTACATGCATGCACAAGGTCTCAGCTCTGTAACCCAAAAGAAGAAGAAAAAAAAAAAAAAGGTCTAGATTCAACAGTGGAAGATTCTACATTTACAATCTCACTTGGAAGGGACTCCAAAAGTCCCCTTCCTTTTGCACACAGAAGAACAAATCACAACAATCACACACCAGGATTGACTCCATCAGCAGATACTGCCCCATAGGAAGGGCAGAGGAAAGAGAAGACAGACAGACTGACAGACACCACGGAGGGGCTACGGGGCTCATCTGGGCCCAACGGAGGCAGAGAGAAGTGCAAACCCTGGGAAGCAGGTGTTTCAGAGAGAAGTCGCAGGGATCCCGTTGTCTCATCACAGGTGTTGCGTGAGGGTTTGCAAGGGGAATACTGGGCGGGATGGGAAAGCGAAAGATTAAGGGCTGAAATGGAGGGAGATGAGAAGGAAAAATGAGAGACTAGAGGGAAATAAACAAGAATAAACAGAGAGAGCACAAAGACTCGTTCAGGAGAAGGGGACCAATGGGGAGGGGGACAGCGGCAGAGCGGCGAGGTAGGTGAAGGACTGAGGCACACAGTGTCTTGGTGTGGAGGGAAGGAGGGCAAGCGTTGTGGGGTGATGAGAAGGGAAGCCCAGTAGGCACGGCAGGCATGAGCTAGGAGGCCATGAGCCACAGATAAGGGCGCTGGAGAGGCCCAGCCACCGCCCCCCTATGGTGGGGAGGGGCCACAGGTGGGCACGCCCCCGCGGCGGGAGAGACAGTCGATCCCGTGATCCGCGATCCGCGATCCCGCGGTGGGGCAGGCAGAGTGGGGAAAACTGCTCAGAGCGACTGAGGCAGCTGCAGGCCCACAGCAGTTCACAGCACGGAGACCACTTCCCACAGAGGAGAAGCAAAGACAAACACACAGCCCTACGCTTGACAGTCCATCCTGACGTTTCAAAAAATAATAATAATAAAAATCAAAGACAAAGATACCACAGTTCTGACGCAAAAGACCAAAATGCTACCATTCTCAGTCACAGCCCTTAGTGCTTAGTGAAAGAGTTGGGGGAAAAAAAAATTCTTTTTGTTTTTAGGAAAAGGGAATGAAAAAAATCACAGTGATCAAAAACATGGCAGGTTCTTAAAATAAACATTCCTCCCCCACCCCGCCCCTAATCTAGGGCAGCAACTGAGATCCCAAATACTTTCCCTCTCCCCATCCCCAACCTGCCCCTCAAACCACACCACACTCCATCCCGCCCGCAAAGGCAATGTTCCGATCACCATCCAGGCCCTGTTTTCCAGGATAGTGAGGTATTCGTGTGACCCAGAAGGGACTCCTCTGAAACCGGGTTTTTGAAGAGAAGAAAAGATACCTTCCCAGACCCCCAGGACGGGACGTATTTCACACAAGCATATCCCAACACCCCCAGCTCATCCCCCAGGGGAACAAGGTGAGCACTGGCTGATGAGCTCATCTCTAGCAAGTGGGGGGAGGAGGGGCACGGGTGTGTCTTTTCTGAAAAGACAGCAGGAGAAACCCCATCACTAAGCTCCATCACCCCCAGGGCTGCCACTAGACTACATAGAGGACACCTCCCCGGGGAGAGATCCTGGGATCTCTCCTCAAGGCGAGTACTGATGAGTTTTCCAGGGGAAACAAGGGCCTACAAAGGACACTGAGTTATTTAGAGGACTGGCCCAGGGGCATGCTCCATCCCAGCCATCGGAATGGTCCTCCAGGAGGATCCTGGCTGGAGTATTATGGGTACTTCCTATTTCTATCCTCCTTGGCAAAAACCACACAATTTAAAGGTGTCTAATTTAAAGGCTCAGATTCACACTGAAATGTGTTAGAGGGCCAGCAAATTTTGTTCAAAATGAGATCTAAACTATTGAGATTTTGGATTTGGTGCAAAGACTATGGAAGCTAAAATAGGGTGAGAGCCTAAGTACCCACAAAAGGCAGTAATCCTTGGTCCCTCACCCCAATACAGAGGGAACCCAGAGCCCAGAGAATCAGGCAGGGAGAGAAGGGGTAGGGACCCTGGAAGGCCAAGAAAAGAGACCCCTGAGGCAAAGAACTGGACTTAAGGCAGGGGATGAGGAGGAGCTGCTGGCTCGTCCCCAAGAGATGAGGCAACAGTCTCTGGAGTCAAGAGGAGACAGCAGGACAGGGGGTGGCTGGTGAAGGAGAAAAAACACTTGTCTAAGAGTATGGGGGCTGGGTCAGGGTCTACAAGCCGCTAAGTCTGTATAGGAGTCTGCACGCCATCCTTCACTGGGGAGGGCAGGAACAAAGGTGAGGGGAGGTCAGAGGGCAGGGGTCAGTGACAGGTCCCTCCAAAACCTCTGGGATCTATTCTGCCTTTTCGCTCAGGGGCTGCCTGGGAAGGACACATTGGAAGAAAGGTACCTTCTCCTAAGGCCCAGGAAAGGTGGTCATGGAGTCTTTCCACTTGTTTCCCTTTGGTCATGTGACCATACAACTCACATGACCATACAACTCACACGGTGGAGACTTCTGGGAAAAGGATAAGATCTTCCCTTGCTCTAAATATGTGTAGCTGGGGGAGAGAGGCTCTACCAGCCGGAAGCAAACAACCCCAGGAGGGAGATTCCTAACTCAGCTGTGTGGCAGGAGTACCCTTGCCTCCGAACTCAGGGTTTGTTATGTGGAGAGAGAGGCAGGAGGGGGCAGCTGCTGCCCTGGAGGGGTTTGGCACTGTGCTCTCTGGAGTCACATCCGTGCCACCAGAGAAACCCTGTTGGGGCCACTGGAGAGACCCGCTACAAGAACTTGGGTTTGCGAGTGGGGGCTCAAGAGGGGAGGTATAAGCAGCAGGGCCCTGTGCCCTTTCGGAAGAGAATGCCACCCAGGAAAGGGAGACAGGCACTGACACCTGCAGGGCCCGGAGTTACACAAAAGTTGGCAGGGTGGGGTGGGAGATGGTCCCAGGTACTGTTGACAGCAGGATGGTCTCTCCAGGTTCACACGGGGTAAAATAAGGAAGAGGGGAGGAGACAGGACGGGGCGGGGACCAGGGGGTAAGTGAAATTCAAGTACAAAAAAACCAAGAGCAAGAGGAAGAAGGGTGGCAGGAACGTGGCTGGGCCTGAGAACCGTGCCCCTCCCACCCCCTCAGGAGCCCCCAGGGTCTCCCATCCCCCTGCCGTTGCACAGTCACACTGAGGTCTCAGACTGCAGCCTCATGACAAACTTGTGCGACTTGGGATCCACAAATTCCTCGGAGAGTTTGAAGAATGGGACCTTCTTGGTGCTGACCACCAGGCTGAAGTCCTGGCGTTTTAAGAGGAAAACGATGCCATCCTTAAGCCCGTTGGTCACCGGTTCCTCGCTCACCAGCGTCCACTGTTTGGCCAGCCAGCGTTCCTTGTGGTACTGGATGGTGGGTCCGGCCGCCAGGTAGCGCTCCAGGAAGGCCTGGGGAGGAGGGAAGGAGCTGTGTAGAAATCTCTCTCACTCACCCACTATCCTTCGTCTCCTGGGGCACAGCTTCTACAGACAACCAAGATGTCCCTGAGCTCACTCTATGCATATCGACTAGACTCTCAGAATGGTAGAGCAGGAAAGGGTCTGAGATCAGCTGCTGCAGACCCCTGTTTTATAAAATAGAAAGCTGGAGGCCAGGCGTGGTGGCTCATGCCTGTAATCCTAGCACTCTGGGAGGCTGAGGTGGAGGATTACTCGAGGCCAGGCGATCAAAATCCACCTGAGCAAGAGCGAGACTGCATCTCTATCAAAAATAGAAAAAATGAGCTGGGCATGGTGGCGGGTGCCCACCTACTCAGAAGGCTGAGGCAGGAGGATCACGTGAGACCAGGAGTTGGAGGTTGCAGTGAGCTATGATGATGCCATTGCACTCTACCCAAGGCGATGCAGTGAGACTCTGTCTCAAAAATAAATAAATAAAAATAAAAGAGGAAGCTGGAGCCCACAAATGATGCAGCTCCTCAGAGTCCAGACTGGAGCCTGGCTCCCCTGACGCCATCTTCTGCCCTTCTCCCTGCACCCAGCCAGGACCCGGGCAAGCCCTCCCTCATTCTTACTCCCTTCCCACACAGCTCGTATGATTCAGGCCAACCAGGAGGGAGCCAGAGATGTCAAGGTTAAAGTGCAATGTCTTTAGTTACCTCTCCACCAAGGGGCTCAAGGAAAACAATTCTAGGAAGTTGGCAATAGAACGGAGGGGTGGGCGATGGCTCGAAATGAGCACAGAGCAAAGCCGATCTAGGGGAGGGGAAGGGAGTAGGGGGTAAAGGTGAAACTTGGATCTGGAAATCCCAGAGCCCTTATGGAGATGAGAAATAGGTCTCAGCCATCCCCCAAATGATCTCAAAGCCCCCATTCCCCTCATCCACCTTCACCCGATGTAGACAGGGTGGATGGGGTGGGGATAAGAGACGAGACTGTAAGGAGGAGGTGAGAGAAAGAGAGGGGGTGGAAAGTGAGGAAAGAAGTGAGAGACTAAGGGGAAATGAAGGTGGAAAAGAAGAGAAGCTGGGAAAAGAGGAAGGAGGGTGGGCAGAGCAGGCCTACCTTGGGCGTCATGTCGTGTGTAATGCAGAATTCAAGGTGCTGCAAGATGCTCTCCATGGTGTGGTAAGGCTGCTGCTTGGTGGTCCGAAGGTACTTCTGCATGGCACGGGCCATGGATGCAAAGATGGCCTGGGCTGCCTCCCGGGGGTCCATCACCTCTCTGGGATTCTTCTGCTCCTCTTCCTGCAGCCGCTTAATATGAGTAAAGGCCTCCTCCACTGCCACCACAAGTCTGAAGGACAGGAAAGGTCTGGACCAGATGCCCATTCTCTCTTCCCTGCCCCCTGGCTCCAACCCTCCAGCAGCCTGAGTGGGGTCAGTCCTTCGTGCAGTCCCCAGGAGCAATAGGGCCCACTGGGAACAAGAAACAGCCATAGCGCTCAGTAGGCTAAGCCCAAGGACACAAAGAGGAGAAATCTAGTGTCAAACCAAGAGAGACAAGTAGGAACTATGCTATAGGAAAGACCAAGCATTCCATCAAACTCTAGGAAAAGTCTTTTTTTTTTTTTTTTTTTGCGACAGAGTCTCACTCTGTCAACTTGGCTAGAACACAGCAGTGAGTCATAGTTCACTGTAGCCTCAAACTCCTGGGCTCAAGGGATCCTCTGGCCTTAGTTTCCTGAGTAGCTAGGACTACAGGCACATGCCACCACACCCAGCTAATTTTTAAATTTTTTGTAGAAATGGGGTCTCGCTATGTTGCCCAGGCCTGGTCTCAAACTCCTGGCCTCAAGCAATCCTCTTGTCTCAGCTTCCCAAAGTACTGGGATTACAGTGATAAGTCACTGAGCCTCACCAGGAAAAGCCTTCCTAAACAGGACACCCAAATCACACTTCATCAGGTCAAAAGTTAACAGGTATGATTACAACAAAACAACAAATTTCTATTCAACCATGAAAGCACCGACAATATTAACTGACATCTGATGGGGGTGAGGGGAAATATATGCAGCATCTAAAATCAGCGAGGGATTAACATCTAGAACATACAAAGAGTCACCACAATTTCTACCAAAAAGAAAAAAGCAAGAACCCTATAGAAAAATGGACAAAGGAAGTGAACGGAAAATTCACAAGAGGCTTGAAAGGCTAAAAAATATACAAAGTAGTTATTGGCTAGCAATTAGAGAGATGCAAATTAAAATGTTAATAAGATACTAATTATCCATCAAGATGGAAAAAGTAATTTGGATATTGGATAGGCTGTTGGGAGTAGTCTATGAACCACTACACAGTGAGAAGATGCAACAAACCTGATTACAGATACCATGGATGAGTCTCAGAGTGTTAAGGAGGAAGCAGGAAAAAGAAGTCAGTTTACATCAAAAGCATAGAGACGTACATGCCAACACTCAATTTGTACAAGCATACACATGAGTTTTAAGGAACTCAAAAAATTGAAGTGGGTGCCAAAAACATGGAGGTGGAGAGTAAGGTAGGATTGGGGGAAAGGGAAGCAGAGAAGGAGGCACTGTGAAGAACCACATGAAGGCCGTGTGTTAAGAGCTGGAAAGGGTCATTCATGCAATTCTCTGTGCTGGAAGTTCAAAAACCAAAATAAAAGCCTCTGGCCTAAGAGCAGGACCAGGCTTAGGTGACAGGTCAAAGAAAGGAAGCGAGGCCTATGGCTCGGTATCCAGAACCCCAGGAAGCTGGGAACTCAGGGTCAGGATGGGACTCTGGGTATGTGTGGACCTGTGCACGGCTACAGTTTCTGTTTATTCTTTTGCTTCTCCTAAGTTTCTCAGTAAAGTTCCTTTTGAAAAGATCCTTTTGTCTCAGGTAAACGAAAGGGAAAAATTTTCTCCCGGTTATAAGCAGGATAATAGGGGAAAGAAAGAGCCCCCTAAGTGCCAAGAATGGTGGTGGCAGCACAGGAGACCCAAAGACGCTAGGCAGGGCAGAAGGTAAAGGGGTAGGGGACATCACTGGTTTGGGCTCCCTCCCTCCCCTGCAGCCTGAAGATCCTGTGGGAGGTGGGGCGGAGGGTAGGTGCAGGGTCAAGCCCCAAGACGCCCCGCTCCTCCCCCGTAGAAATCCCTACACACCAAGGCGGGTTCTGACAGCCACAGGCACCAAGAAGGATTCTTCAGGCATGACTTAAGTTCACATAATAATGTGAACAGGGAAAAGGAAGGAGTGAGGACAGCATTTAAGAATTTACCAAAATATGGGCACTAGAACCTCATTTTTTTTTTCTTGTTTTAACTTTTTTTTTTTTTTTTTGAGACAGAGTCTCGTTTTGTTGCCCGGGCTGGAGTGAGTGCCGTGGCGTCAGCCTAGCACACAGGAACCTCAGACTCCTGGGCTCAAGCAATCCTTCTGCCTCAGCCTCCCGAGTAGCTGGGACTACAGGCATGCGCCACGATGCCCAGCTAATTTTTTGTATATATATATATTTTTTTTTTAGTTGTCCAGATCATTTCTTTCTATTTTTTAGTAGAGACGGGGTCTCGCTCTTGCTCAGGCTGGTCTCGAACTCCTGAGCTCAAACAATCCGCCTGCCTCGGCCTCCCAGAGAGCTAGGATTACAGGTGTGAGCCACCGTGCCCGGCCTTCAGAACCTCATTTTTTACAGGCAAAAAAAGCACCCATGTGCTGAGCAAGCCTTCGAGATCTACTGGTAGGAAGTCTAGTCTGGCCTCAGTCCCTGCTGTTGCAGGTGAGGCTCAAGTCCCTTTAGGGGGTCCCTGTCCCACTCTAATGGGCTGAATTCAAAGATGCCCCTCCACTTCCACCAGATTCCCATCCCCTCATTATTCAACAATCTCAGTAGGTTTTGCAGATATAATTAAAGTGTCAAGTCAGCGGCCTTAAAAGAAGATTATCCTGTTGGGCCTGATCTAATCATGTGAGCTCTTTAAAAGCAGAGTTTTCTCCGGCTAGCGGTGGATAGAAGTAGTCAGGGAGACCTGCTCCTGTTGGGAAAAGTGAACTGCCATCTTGTAAACCGCCTATATGGCCACGTGACCAGGAACTGAATTCTGCCAACAATAGTGAGCCTGGAAGAGAAGCCAGGCTCAGATAAGAGTTGTCTTAATTTCGGCCTGTGAGGCCTGAGCACAGCAGCCAGCTAGTCTGCTCCTGACCCATGGAACTGGGGGATAATAAATGTGTGCTGTTTCACAGCAGCCGAGTTCATGGAAAACCCCACCCTTGTCACCATTGCTCTGTATTTCCAGAAGTTACAGAAGCCCCTTGGTCTTCCTCTCCCCAGCTCACCCCACAGGCACCTCCCCCCACGTCTTCTCCCCCAGGGACCCACCTGGCCCTCCTCTTGCGCACCCTCCGCTCATGCTCGGCCTCCTCATAGTAGTACTCGTTGTGACTGTTGTCCCGCCTCCTGGCGGCTGCTGCGATCACAGCCCGAGACTGGCCCGTGGAGTTATTGGTGCTGTTTTCTGCACAGGAGCAGGAGAGAGGGGATGGTCATATCAGAGTGTGGCCTCTCTTCCCACTCCATGAGCTCTGGAGACAGCAGCCTGACATGTCCAGAGGAAGCTGTTCCCACCACCCAGCAATACCTCCCATGCCCATCCCTCCTGGCCACCTCTGGGAGAGGCCACAGGAAATCAACAAAGAAAGCATTGGAGGGGCAGGAGTCCTGCACACGTTCCTCCCTGGGCCAAGAGGTTCTGCAGCTCAGGGAGCCAAAGGGCTTAAACCAGGGGTGATGAGCAGACACAGAGGAGCCAGATCAAGGGACACGCCGTAGCATAAAGGGACAGCCAGTAGAATCAACAGCTAAGACCAGCCACCTGGAGTCAAGGGAAATGACAGAACAGAAGGGGCTGGGACATGGGCCGGGGAAAGGAAAAAGCAAGGGAAGAAGGGTGAGAGAGAGTGAGGCGGTAACTTGGAGTCCTGCAGGGGAAGAGACCGGGAGGGGCCGAGGAGCAGGGCTGCTCACCCTCTCCGAGGGAATACACCTTGAAGCCAGACACTTTCTTGGCCAGGACGGACTTGGGCAGGTTGAGGAGGGCAGGGTTGTAGACAGGGAAGTCATGGTAATACTTCTCCAGGATCCACACTGCCACGCGCTGGATGCTGTGGGGGAGACGGCAGGGAGGGAGGGAAAAGGGACAGACAAGGGGCACAGGGGAAGGGACACATCAGGGAGGTTGGCAGGGCAGGAGAGAACACAGGACAGGGACAAGCTGCTTCCAAGAAGCCTGGCTCAGGCCTGAGGTCTACTCACCAGGCTCCCAAGCCTTCCCCAGGGCTGGGCCTGCTAGTCTTTCCCTGCTATGCTGAAGCCCAGGGGAGAAAGGGCATTGGGCTGGGTCCGCAGACGAGGGTCACCTCATCCCCTCCAGCATTCCCCCAAGACTCTCTGTAGGACCCAGGACTGGTTTAGGGGAAGCAGAAGAACTCTCCTCCCTATCTCTTCCTCCAGGTCCCTCCTCTGGCCCGCTCATTTCAGTGACCATTCACTGAGTGCTCAAAAGAAGCTGTGCCTCCAAGAATGGGCTGGAAAAGGAATTCCAAAAAGCCCCTGTCCCTGCCCCGCATTCTTCTCCCCTTTGGTTCATCCCCCTCTGAGATTCCCCATCTCTAACTGCCTGTTCATTCTCAACTCTTATCTCCCACCTGTCTTGTCCCACAACCCTGCACGTGACCCTCCCATTCAGCAGGAAACATCGTTCAAAACCTACTGTGTACAAAGTCCTCAACTCCTTCCCTCCCAGCCATCACCTTCAGCCCACCGACAGGCTCTCCCATCCTAGCGGTCCCTCCACCTCCCCCGTGCCCTTTCCTGCCCAAGCCGGCTCCCGCCTGCTCCACGCGCCCACCTGAGATGGCCGACGTTGTAGAAGCGGCTGGCCCCGTCGGTGGAGCGCACGACCTTGAGCGTGAACTGAGGCTGGAGCTGGCGCAGCTCCAGCAGGACCACGGCCAGGTAGTGCACGAACAGGAGGGCGTCCACCAGCGACACTGCGAACTGCACCACGCCCTGGTAGCTGCGCTCGCGGGCGTCCAGGATGCGCACGCCGTAGAAGAGCCAGTAGGAGACGACGAGCAGGAAGACCAGCACCATGAGCAGCGCGCGCAGCACGAAGACGCGGGGCAGCGAGGCCTTGGGCCGGCGGAAGAACAGAGCCCAGCTGCCCAGCAGCAGGATGAGCAGCTTGAAGGCCACGGAGATGAAGAGGCCCTCGCAGGCCGTCCCGCACGGCTCCAGCTCCTCCCGCCACAGCAGAGGGGGCAGCAGCAGGAAGGCCAGTGGCGTGAGGAAAGACAGCAGCGCCAGAGTGGCCCCCGCCGCCACGCCCAGGTGACGGGAGCAGTCCAGCGGGACACTGTCCTCCATGTCCTTGGCGATGCGTGTGAGGTCATCGTGGGAGATGCTGTGCTCTGAGGTGCCGGTTACTACTGTCGTCGTTTCCCCCCAGTTGTCATCCTGCAGGCAGGAGGAGGCCACACGATGAAGGGAAACGGATGGGAGAAGCGGAGGGCGGTGGGACAGGAGAAAGGGCAAGGGAGAGAAGAGAGGGGAAGGCAAGGAAAAGGAGAAGGCAGAAAGAAGAGAGGGCAATCAACAAATATGCAACCATCCAAGTATTTACTGAGCACCACTGCGTCCCAGTCTGGCCTCTGCAGATATCCAAGTTGGAGAACCAGGCACTTGGGGAGCTATACACAGGTCAGTGACAGAGGAAAACTGCACGTGCATGAATAACCCTCAGAGCAGAGAACAGGAGAGACACCAGACTGCTCAGGCAGTGACTGGGATCTGAGGGCAGACTCGCCAGGCAAAGCAGGCAGGCTTCCTGGGAATGGTGGAACCTGAGCTGACCCGTGGGAGCAAGTGACATGAAGAAGTTGCACTGAATTACTGGTTGTCAGCCCCAGCTGCACGCATCACAATCACCTAGGGAGGTTGGAAAATAATACCTGTTATTGGAGAATGGGATCTGCTTGTCACCGTTTTCTTTTTAAAAGCTCCCTGGATGATTCTAAGGGTCATCTAAGACTGAGAACCACTGAACTCAATGATGTCTAAGGGCATTTTGTCTACTCAAAATGTGATTTGTGGACCAGCAGTGTGGACATCCCCTGCGAGCTTGCTAGAAGGCAGAAGCTCAGGTCCACCCCACCTTTACTGAACCAGAACCCGCATTTTCACAAGATCCCCGTGACTCACTCAAACATTACAGTTCTAGAAGTACCACCCTAAGTTGCCTCCAGCTTCCGCATCATTCCATGATTTCAGCAGAAGCAAGAGGAGGCGCACTCAGGCCAGGAATGGCGTGAACGGAGGCACCTGGAGAACTATGAGATCGGGGCATCCCATGCAAGAGCAGAGTGTGGCACAACCAAGAAGGTGGGGCTGCGCAGGCCGGGCCGCAGTGCCAGGCTAGGCAGTGAGCACCAATTGTCCCGGCGTGGAGAGCCACTGAAGGTTTCTGATTAAGGGAGAACCCTGACAAAAGCAGCGTGGAGAAGAGAAGAGGACACCAAGGAGGTGAGGAGTAGAAAATGATCAGGGCAGGACCACTCTAGGTCTCTGGTCTGGTCTACAAGTCCAGTTCTGCTGGGCCAGCTGAATGCCCATAGCACAGGGGCTGCTGGAGCCAAGTG
>CAUYSK010015838.1:0-30718 GCA_963575035.1 Avahi laniger | reverse complement strand
ATTGGACAGCTAAAAATACATATAGCAAAAATTAGCCGGGCATGGTGGCACATGCCTGTAGTCCCAGCTACTTGGGAGGCTGAGGCAGCAGGATCGCTTGAGCCCAGGAGTTTGAGGTTGCTGTGAGCTAGGCTGAAGCCACGGCACTCGCCCCAGGCAAGAAAGTGAGACTCTGTCTCAAAAAAAAAAAAGAAACTGAATGTAGTAAAAAGTTTTATAAAAAGTGACAGACACAGATTAAGTTCACTATAAATTTTAATCTATGATATAAAATGTTACCCAAAGACACAATTGAACATCTTGTATCAGAAAATAAAATAATCAAATTAAATTTTGTACATATTTCGATGGCACAAGATTTTCTTCAGATCCAACCTTGTAATTATTTTTGTTTGCTTTCTGTGAACCAAACTATAATAGCAAACTGTATAAAGAACACAGTAAAGTTTATTAAAATGATTGTCACAGATATACTATTTACTAATTCAAAGAACACTAAATTCATTTATGTGATCCATTTTATTCATTAATACATTCCTTTATGTAGAAGGAGATATAATACTCTATGCTTCTCATGAAATAGTGGTTTCTTCTTCCAGTATAACCAGGGAACTAATAAACACTTAGTGCATGAGAAAACTTCCATTTCATTCACATCAACATAATTACTTCTTAAGTTTTCGCATCATCAATGTACAATAAGCACCTTTCCTTGAGGCAATGTCAAATTAACAGCACTGATATGAAATATGGCAAATTCAGTGGTGTCAGCATCCATCGCTTTAGGAATTTTGAAATATTTAGGTGAATCAAGCTATAACCATAAATATTAATCAAAGAAAAAGGTTTATTAATGTCTTCTTTTCAAGAGAGTAACACATTCTTAAGGTTTCTTGTTATTTGATAGAATATTTCTAAACTTTCTTCAAATGTCTTAAGACTGAAAATTAGTTATAGTCTTCAGATTTTAGCCTTATTAATGAAATTCCAAAGGTATTATAAAAGACTGTAAAATTCAATATGTCTGGGAATTATTTTTTTTTTTTTTTTGAGACAGAGTCTCACTGTGTTGCCTGGGCTCGAGTGCTGTGGCGTCATCCTAGCTCACAGCAACCTCAAAGTCCTGGGCTCAAGTGATCCTACTGCCTCAGCCTCCCGAGTAGCTGGGACTACAGGCATGAGTCACTATGCCCGGCTAATTTTTTCTGTATATATATATATATTTTTTTTAGCTGTCCAGATAATTTCTTTCTCTTTTTAGTAGAGACGAGGTCTCACTCTTGCTCAGGCTGGTCTCGAACTCCTGACCTTGAGCGATCCACCCGCCTCAGCCTCCCAGAGTGCTAGGATTACAGGTGTGAGCCACTGCGCCCGGTGAAATTATACATTTTTAATATATATTTCAAAATACAGGCATTCAGACAACTTAAATGTAAAATTCATTTTCATTTATCTTTCTTGATAATAACTGGCAGTTCATGCCTTCCTTCCCAAAAGTATTCATACAAATAAGTGAATAAAGAAAAGAGAAGCTTTTCTATTCAAAGTCTGGGGCTTCTTCCCTTTTTAAAACTCACCAGGCTTTCATGTGCCAAAATACTGAAATCTGCACACATTTAAACACAGACACATTCCACAGGAACACATATTCCTAGACTTTCACACCTTTGAAGACACAGGAGACAAGCAAGAAATAATGTTCCCTTCTCTCCGCGTGACATTAACTGCTTCTGTCTGTGTATTAGTCAGAGTCACTTCATGAGATTATCGGGATAAAACAAAGGGCTAGATTTTCAATTTCTATTACTCTACCTAGCAAAATTAATCTCAAAGTAGGTGGAATTAAAGAATTACACAGTGATTGGTAAACTGGCCTAAAATAATTAGGCTTTTATTTATAATTCCCTTTTAAAAGTTGTCATTTGACAATAGCTTCAATCTTTAACAGCAGGCAAAAGAAAATGAGGTGCCATGCTATATTAATTAAAATATTCCAAGATAAAAGTATAAAACCTGAAAATAACTTCAGTGCTATAGACATTTAGAAAGTTACAATTATTAAAACTCTGAATAAAAAGTTCTTGTGAACAGGTACGTTTCAAAACAATATTTTACACACTTTGGAAAAATAGGCATATTTCAAATAAGTTGATGTATGATTTATAGATTTCGTAAAATCTCTTTTTCCTTCCGCAAAAGCACTGTTTTGCTTTAAAGTTTCTCATATTCAATTTACCAGTAATTGCTTCTTTATGCTGAAATAAAACTTTGTTTGTTCATTAGTTTTCTGTACATCCCATCTGGTTTTGAAAGCAGTTCTTCGTGTTTCCCATATTCGGTAATTTTTCCTTGGTCAAGAACAGCAACCATACTAGCATTCTTAATGGTGGACAGCCGATGGGCGATAACTAACACTGTTCTTCCTTCCATCAGTCGATCCAGAGCTTCCTGTACAAGGTACTCGTTTTCGGCATCCAGCGCACTGACACAGGAACACACACGCAAGAAAGCAAAAGATGTCAGTGCCACGTATATCATATATTCACGTGCTTCCTGATACGTGCACAGTGGCCCCTCACGAGCAGTGAATTTTTACTGTGATCAAAATTTCGACTGCTTGGGCTAAAGATACTATAAGAAAGAAGCTTGGGATTCTTTGATCTCCATAAAACTACACATAAGTGTAGTGATACATAAGTAGAAAAGCATTTTGCACAGTAGCTGGTTACAGAGTGATTAGGGCTTTATCACAAGCATGGCTGAATTGGAACTAGAACCCTCGACTTCTGACTCAGTCTGCCCACTGCCTCTCACCTGCCATTTTTAATCCAGATTCCATCACTTTAAAATAAAGGGGGAAAAAGTGTTTTCAGTTGTATCGCTTTGAAGCACAGAACTGAAAGTTTTTGTTGAAAGAAGAATTTGGTTTAATACAATTACATATTTTATTAACATATCCTCACCTGGTTGCTTCATCCAGGAGAAGAATTTTGGGATTCTAAAGAAGGACAAAAATTAAAAGAAAAGAAAAAACAATTTTATTAGAAAAACACAAACTCTCAGCAATAAAAAGGAAAGAAACTCTGACACATGCCATAATGTGGATGGACCTTGGAAACATTATGCTAAATAAAGGAAGCCAGACACAAAGGACTGTATATTGTACGATTTAATTTATGTGACATGTCCAGAGCAGGCACATCTATGGAGACAGAAAGCAGATGAGTGGTTACCTGGGGCTGGAGCCAATGGGGGAAGTAAGGGAGGTGTGGGGAGGGCTGCTAACAGGTAGAGGGTCTCCGGGTGAGGGTGATGAAAATGCTCTAAAATTGATTGTGATGATGGATGAATACACTAAAAACCATTGAATTGTATTCTTTAAATGGTTAAATTATGTAGTATGTGAATTATATCTCAATAAAGCTGTTACAAAAAAAGAAAAACACAAATTCATAAGTGTCTTGGTTAAGTACATAAATGGAAGAGTTATAGCCGATTTTAAACTATTATCACAGTAATCATCTGACCAGATATTGTTTACAGCATAGTTTTATCCTTCTGGTCAATCAACTAATAGTGTGAGGTAGGAATCTACAATGAGTGAGATATGGTCTATAACTCCCAGGTCTTGCTTATGGTTTATTTAGAACTATCAAACTAACATATAAAACAAAAAAAATAAGAATAAGCTGATATAGATAACACATTAAATTCTAGCTTTGCCTAGGATTTCGCTCTACCCACAAGAAATTAAAACATACATCCCCCCAAAAAGGTGGATACCATTCACTCATATATGGAAATGACCCAAATGCTGATCAACCACTGAATGGATCCACGAATAGGGGTGCACCCTTACTACTCAGCAGCAGAAAGGAAGGAAGGACTGATATAAGGTACAAAATGGAGAAGCCTCGGAACCATGATGCCTCTACTAAGTAAAAGAAACTAGAGCCAAAGACCATATATCATCTGGTTCCATTTATTTGAAATGTCCAGAAAAGCAAATCTAGAAAGACAGAAAGTAGATCTGTGGCATCCTGGGGCTGGGAAGGGGGAAAGATCGCAAATGGGCATGAAGGATCTTGTTGGGGGTGATTTCTAGAAGTGCTCTGAAATTGGACTGTGGGTATAACCAACTCTGTAAATTTATTAAAAATCACTGAAAAGTACATTTAAAATGGGTGAATTTTATGGTATGTAAATTATGTTTCAATAAAGCTGCTTTAAAAACAATCACCTATAAACCTGAGGAGAATAGTTAGATAACAAAGAGGAAGGCTATCATTCCCTTAAAAATAGAACAGCTGACTTCCAGCTAAAATGGCTCTTTCCTCTCCTCCAAGGAGCCTTGTCTAAGTCCTTCGGTTCTGCACTATTCAATTTAGCAGCTGATTATAGATGATGCAGATGTGGATACTTGTGCTGATGGAGATTTTGAGTTAATAACCACTGTTCCACTATTAGATGATATGCTTCTTGACGGAGGGTCCGTGTGTTAAAAGTTTTCTCCCTCTGACAATCTTAGCACGGCAGATACTTGTTAAATTTAGACAACATGCACTCGACAGAAACCCCAATTTATCTTTCACCATAACTGTCATCCATATACCTACCCTCCCCCTCCAAAATAAAAAAAAAATAAGATAAACAGTAAATACAAATTACAAAGTCCCTAATAAAAACAGTACAGAAAAAAAAACAGCCAAGTGGCTCCAGGCTTACCTTAAGCAGAGCACGGGCAATTGCAATCCGCTGTTTCTGCCCACCTGACAAAGACAATATTTCTTTAAAAAGCCTCAACAAAAATTCTAGATGATAGGCTTTTTTGATAAGCCATATGGTAATTTGACAGTAATTTCTTACAGTTAGCCATAGCTGAGACCAATAGAACAGAAACCCATTTTTTAAATATATTGTCTCCCCACTGATCTCAAAATTAATAACAGTTATCATAACTAACATTAATTGAGGATTTCCCACATACCAGGCATTTTCTCAGTGTAGTACATGTATTATCTCACTTAATCTTTTTAAAAAATCCTATGAGGTAGACCCCATAATTATTCCCACCTTACAGCTGATAAACTGAGGCACAAAGTAACATGTCCAAGGTCTCACAGTTGATAAGCAGTGGAGCCACAATCTGAACCTACACAGTGTAAAGGGCTATGAGTTTTTAAAAATGTGAAGGGCTATACTGTTTTGTTTTTTTTTTTTTGGAGTGTTTCTCTGTTGCCTGGGCTACAGTGCAGTAGCATCGACATAGTTCATTGCAACCTCAACTCCTAGACTCAAGTGGTCCTCTTGCCTCAGCCTCCTGAGTAGCTGGGACTACTGGCGTGTACCATCACATCTGGCTAATTTTTTTTATTTTTAGTAGAGATGAGGTCTCGCTCTTGCTCAGGCTGGTCTTGAACTCCTGACCTCAAGCAATCCTCCTGCCTCGGCCTCTCAGACTGCTAGGATTCCAGGAGTGAGCCACCACGCTCGGCCAGGGCTATGCTTTTAATCACTACACATACCTCCTCCCTAAGAGTATTCAATGTAGTAAGGAAACTAGAAACTCAAGATACTCGGAGGATTCCAAACGGTCCTTGAAATGTCTGGGAGCAAAGCGCATCCGTGATGCTGGGATGGGTAACTCATTTTACTGTCCCGCTCCGCAGCCCCTATTCTACATACGTGCCATTCTCATCAGGTTCTCTTCTTTTCCCTGCTTAAAGGCACATATGGTGGTGTTTGTGTACGTGTGAAACTGGCGATTGCAAACAGTAAGCTATTCTTTTCTTAAACTCAAATTCTACCAAAAGCAAGCAAGCAAACTGAGGGTGGGTTTGGGGGGAGGTGGGCAGGACAGAGGTCAGCAGAAGTCTGTGGTGATTGCCCTCCCCACCTCTGTCTCACCCTGTCCTCCCTCCTTCCCCTCCTCCAGGGACGCTACTTCCGAGTCACACTCTGAAAGTGTCAGAGGGCTCGCTCCTCCTAGTTTATGTTGTTTTATAAAACCAAATTCCATTTTTGGTGATAACAACATCCCTTTTAAACTGCCTCCACTTTAGAAAAATCATACACAACTTTTTGTTTAAAATTTTCTGTGACCCAGGTGTGGTGGCGCACGCCTGCAGTGCAGCTCAGGAGGCTGAGGCAGGAAGATTGCTTGCACCCAGGACATTGAGGTTGCAGTGAGCTATGATGACGCTACTGCACTCCAGCCTGGGTGACAGAGCAATACCCTGTCTCTGAAAAAAAAAAAAACAAACAAAAAGAGATAAGAAGAAAAAAGAAGGAAAGTAATATTGCATTATGGAAATGTTTGGAGAGTTGTTTGGAGCGCACGGTTTTTGCTATTAAAACAAAGCAGTGATAAAAACACACCTGAGAGCAGAACGCCCTTTTCTCCGACCACAGTGCTGAATCCCTGAGGGAAGTTCCTAATGAAAGCGTCCGCGTTGGCCACCTCAGCCACTCTCGCCACCTGCTCAGCCGTCACTGAGGAAGGGTCGTCAGCACCATAAGCGATGTTCTCAGCAATAGAGCAAGAAAATAAAATGGGCTCCTGCCAAGTGGAAATAAAATTTATTTGTCACAAATTTCAAAACAAACTTCCACCATGTCTGCTAAATAGAGCAGAGCTTTAGTATGGTACTTAAATCCAAGAAACTATCAAAGTGTTATTTTCTTGGTTCTCCTTCCTCATTCTCCATAAATTTGCCCAGGAGACTTTTTAAAAACTCATGTTTTATCATAAACAGGACTGATTTTCTCATCTGTAGTTCTCCCCGCCCTGCAGGCCATGAGAACCCGTGACAGGTACCAGCAAAGTGCCTGGCACACGGTAGGAACTTCATAAATGTGGGTCCTCTCACTTAGGAATCGTAAAGCACTGGACAACCCCAAGTCCATCTACACTGTCCAGCTGCCTGCCTTCCACTGGGGACAAAGGGGAAAGCCATCTCTATCCGTTACTTTCTGAAATGCATACAAACCAGATGGGAACACAACCTGTGAACACGAACCCTGTGAAGTAGTCCTAAAAAGCAAGCAAACTTCTAGCCTCTTTTCTCCATCCTTAATAATGCACACTGTTAATATCCCCACACTACTGAGCACCCCATCACTGCCCACCTACCCTTGCCTAGTTAAGTGGGGTGAAGGTGAGCTCATTATAGAGAGGCTCAGAAACACAAGGAGCTCAGTTTGTCTGCCATGGGCACAGGTTGGCAATAAAAATAAAAACAGCTGTGGCAACACTTCCCTGCCCCAAATGGTCTTGTGAAATCAGCCTCATCAAAGAGACCACATGACATTAACGTTCTGCTGTGAAGTCTGCAACTTCTTTGCAAGAGGACTCTGGCTCTTGTCGTGGTCTTTGGTTGCTTCTCCCTGAAACTCATTATGCAGAACAGTAGACTGTGGCTGGGGATGAAAATGGAATTGGGGAAGAGTCAGAGTCAGTAAAAGCCTTTATCATTTTCTCCCCGTCCTCTATCAGCATGACCAAATGACATCGGTCTGCAGCTTTTGGTTAACAAGTCAATGCTTTGACTGGTTCAAGTGTTCAGGGTTTTCCAGGGAACAGCGCTATTTGTAAACCTAAACAACCTGCCATGTGAGATGAGTTTAATACATCTGGAAAACTTCCATTCCTTCTCTTTTGAGAAGCTTGAGACCAGGAAAAAAAATGAATCACAAAAGCAATTTCAGAAGAAAGTGAAACAGAAACGGAAGCCTCTCTTTTTACCTGACTCACTGTCCCAATCTTGGATCTCAGCCAGACTGGATTTAGCTGACGGATGTCATGGCCATCAAGACTGATTGTTCCTTGTAGAGAGGAAAGAAAGGAGTCACTAAGCATCACGGGGATGATGCTAACACAGAATGGATCCAGTAGAAAAATTTCAGACTCAATTTTTTAAAGATTAAAAATATACTCAAAATCTCCAAATGGAATCTAAAACCATCATGTTTCATGGAATTTCAGAGCTAAAAGGGACTTTCTGGATTGTGCAAGTCTATTGTCTACCTACACCGGTTAGATGACTATCTCATCTAGTTCATCCATCCAGCTCGTCTTCCTGCACCCCGGAGCCCCTCAAGTGACTTAGCAGTCCACCGATGAGATGCACTTGTGCAAAGCCTTGATTCAGAAGAGAATTACATGGGAGAGGAGCAAGCTAGGAGGTGTCCACTTGCTGGCACAAATGATTGGCAGAGGTGGCACAGTTCTAAAGCTGGCACCCACGACAGCGGCTGCCTAACGCTACAGCTTCCTGACCATTCCAGTGTTAGTAGCTGCCTTGAAGGCCTGGTTCTCGGATGAAATTCTGGGAAGTTTCCTGGAAGTTCAGCCTAGAATTTATTTTGTCAACTCTGCCAGTGGTTTTTGAGCACTTTTATTACTCTTTAAAATAAACCTTTCTGAATAAACTTAGTCAAATGGGGAATCTGTTATCTGCAACTAAGAATCTGATCAATACTGTGGCAGAGCTTTTAAATAATCAGATGCTAACTCTGTGACCTTCACCAACAGGATTAATTCTATACGTTGAGAGTACTCGACAATACTTGGAGATGCTGACGACAGTGACAGCATAAGAAATGCCATTCTTCCTCAGTGTTGTAGAATTATAGAAGCCAGCTGGAAACTTTCATAAACTGGCAAAAACTTGAGGTCTTTGACTAAAAAGTACAGAGTACTCTATCCATCGGTCCCCAGCCATTTTGGCACCAGGGACCGGTTTCATGGAAGACAAGTTTTCCACAGAGCAGGGTGGTGGAGAGGGAGGATGGTTTTGGGATGATTCAAGCGCATTACGTTTACTGTGCAAACCTCTCTGCTAATGATAATCTGTATTTGCAACCCACTCCCCAGCACTAGCAACACCACCTCAGCTCCACCTCAGATCATCAGGCATTAGATTCTCATAAGGAGTGCAACCTAGATCCCTCGCATGTGCAGGGCTCAGGCTCCTATGAGAATCTAATGCCGCAACTGATCTGACAGGGGGCGGAGCTTATGCAGTGATTTGAGCAATGGGGAGTGGCTGTACATACAGACAAAGCTTCATTTGCTCTCCTGTTGCTCACCTCCTGCTGTACAGCCTGGCTCCTAACAGGCCATGGACCAGTACCAGTTTATGGCTCGGGGTGGGGCACTGCAGCTATAGACCACACAGCAGAAATTTAAGTGCAATTTCCTTTCTCCCTGATTTATTCACCACGATGAAACTAGAGACTCAATATTTTTACTTAATTTGTACCCACCTAACTAGGATTTTTCTTTTCTTTTTTTTTTTCTTTTTTGAGACAGGGTCTTGCTCTGTTGCCTAGGCTGGAGTACAACGGTGCAATCATAGCTCACTGCAACCTCGAACTCCTGGGCTCAAGTGATCCTCCCACTTTAGCCTCCCAAGTAGCTAGGCCTACAGGCTTATGCTATCACATCCGGCTAATTTTCTTATTTTTTGTAGAGACGGGATCTCACTATGTTGCCCAGGCTGGTCTCAAACTCCTGGCCTCAAGCAATCCTCCCACCTTTACCTCCCAAAGTGCTGGATTATAGATATGAGTCACCGTGTCTGGCCTTCAGATTTTTTTAAACTGAGAATTTATGTAGCAAGTCAATAGCGAATCAAGACAGTGATTCTAGAGGCAAACAGTGTAGTAAAACCCATTTTAACCCAGGTGGTGATTCCGAGGGTCAGGATTTATAAGCCAAATAATTATCTGACACATAACTGGTTCTCATATTATTTTAACCAAAAGGCATAAAGAGCACAAACACAAAGACATAAAGCATTCTTTTTTGATTCCTGATCTAGGCCAGGCATGGTGGCTCATGCCTATAATCCCAGAGGATCACTGAGGCTGAGGCAGGAGCATCATCACCTGAGCCCAGGAGTTTGAAGTTACAGTGAGCTATGATTGGGGCCACTGCCTGGGTGACAGAGTGAAACCCTGTCTCTGAAAATAAATTAAGTAATCAAATTAAATTAATTCATAATTTGATTTTTAGTAAAACACCTCTTGTTTTCTCAATCCAAAATCAAATCAGTACATATAAGAATATCTACTCCAGGTAGGATATAAAGAAGTAAAATAACGTGCTCTCTGTTCTTAAAGATGCTATAATCTGGTTAAAAATAAAATAAAAACCAGAATGAGAAAAATCTATTAAGAAAATCCCTACTAGTTCAAAACACTTTCAGTGGAGCAGCCACACAGAAGTGGATCCCTAATTGTCAAGTGACCGCACATTACCGATGGAGTGGGCCTCGGGCAGAGGCTTCCCGGAGCTCCCCGGGGCTCCTGCACCCAGCAAGCACAGGGTGGTGATCCAGAGTGCTGCTGATGGCGGGGGTGTCCAGCAGCACAGGGGCACCTTTTCCGAGCTGCCGAGCATGGCCTCACCCGCCCTGCTCCCAGGAGAGTGCGTGTCAGAAGGAGACACCAGCATGGGAGGTGGGGAAGTGGAATTCAGGGAGTCACTCTGGACTTGAAAAGGTAGGACATGAAATAATACAAAATGCCTGGCAGGCCTCTGCAGGGGCTGTCATACCCCTACAAGTGACACCTTCTGTTTGAGGGATTTCTGTGCCAGGAAGAAACCCACTACTAGCACTTAAAACTCTCATGATGGAAGGTCTCTGTATAACTGGATCCTCTCCCCAGGCACAGGAGTAGGAAAAAGGCTCGGGAGTGTCCCCCTGAGCCACAGCAGGGTGAACCACTTACCAGAAACGGGGTCATACAGCCGCAGAAGGAGTGAAACCACTGTTGATTTGCCAGAACCACTTGAGCCAACCAGCGCTGTGACAGATCCTGACGGGATAGAAAGGCTGAAATCCTGAAATATGGGCGCCCCTGGGCGAGCTGGGTAGGCAAAATGCACATTCTTAAACTCCAAAGCTCCCTGGAAGCTCTTCTCATTTAAGATGACACCCTCTGAAACATAAGGTGAAATATTAATTACTTAAAGCAAAAATCAAATTCACGGCTGAACTCAGTTCTCCTACTTCTCTGTCTATGGAAGGATGCCCTAGCCCACGGCCAGTCCTAGAACGTGAATGCTCTGTGGGCAAGTCAGAAAGCAGGCCTCCGTCTAAATGCTTACCATGTGCTGACCTTGCACCTACTATGGGCAACATACTACACATACATTGTCTTTGATCCTTACAATCCTGAGAGGTAGAAATTCCAATTCCAATTTAATGAGGATCACAACAGACAACAGCTTGCCCAAGCTAACAAGCAGTAGAGTTAAGATCCACCTTTGGAGCAGTCTGGTTTCAAATCCAGTGGCCTTTCCCCCTATGCCACTGCCTCTGTGTAGCTCCCGTGGTCCAGAGTTTATTTTATCTACCCTGCAGAAACGTTCTGAAACAATGATAATGAATAGGGAAGTGTTGCACAAGAGCCAACAAAACTAGAGGGGGATCGGAGGTCTGATCTGCCCCGGTATTAACTTGCTGCTGACTTGGGAGACACTGTTCATCCTCTCTCAGTTGGGCTTACTCTTATGGGGTATCACACTGAAGAATATTGGGGTCTTACTGACCTGGGGCTACCTAACAATGTCCTAGGAATCAGCAAGTTTTGGGGAGTGTTTACTACTTACAGCCACTTCCCCTGGGCCTTAGATGGTTGGTCCAGGCACCACTACTCTAGGGAAGTCACTGATAAAGGAGATGGCTCTTTGTACTAGCATCCCCCACCCTACCCTAAAATGCCAAGAAATTTAGAGGCTTTTATCTATATGATCCCTCCTGCTTCTTCCCACCCAAACTCTCCACACAGATGTCAGAATCACTGAGGAATTTCAATCTGGTGGACTGGCTGGGGTCCTTCCTATTCATGCCCCCGGACTGCACTGGCTTCTATCCTGCCACTGATGGGAACGATCAACTGCAGAGAGGTGAACAGAGGGCACCACACTATGTGGTCAGGCCCCCGTCTCCAGGAACATCTCAGGCCCACAACAGTGCCCCTGCAGCCGTCCTTCCTCACCCCTCTCTCATAGGAAATCTCACCCCTTTCCTGCCATGTGGCAAGGACCACGTCCCTGTTGTGGCTCATACTTCTCAGGCAGGGCAGGGAGCTGGTCTAATTGTTCAAAGTCACATTTGTTTAATCCCGGCAAAGAAGAACAATCCCATTTCAAACCCACCGTTAAAAGGCATCTTGGGCTCTCTCTCCAGGAGCTCCCAAAGGCGCCCCCCTGCGCCCAGTCCTTTCATCAGCTCCGAGTAGAAAGAGCTCAGACCTGAGGACAAAAAGCAGAACCACTCACATGTCCGGCACCAGCACCAGGGAATGGCCATGACTCCTCCCGTCCCTCTGGAAGCAGTGACAATAACTTGCTTTTAATGTAAAATCTGTTACATTCAAGAAATGATTTGAGGTAGCTGACTAGGAATCAATATTCAGAATTTCCTCTGTCTTATACCCTAGTTTTCCTTTGGCTTCTCCTCTCCAATTTCGTGAATTTTTAATAACGATTTAATGTTTGATCAGGGGATTGAAAAATACATATAGCGGTACTAATCAACCACTGAATTAAAATCATAATGCCACAGAGGAAGTCTACCTAGTCAAATCACAGCAAGAGAAATGAAATATAATGCTTACCTCATAATTTTAAAAAACATAAAATACTTCAATATTCATTTTAAAGATATCCACAAAATCAAACCTCCCCATCAGGCACTCAAGGAATATAACTTTCACATAAGCTAAAAACTGAAAAGGAAGTTGGTTAATTTTAAATATTCTAGCAATTTCTTTTTAAAGTCACCTCTGAAATATTATTTAATTAACAACTTAAACTCCAAGTAGTTGATGAGAGGTAGAATAATGTAAAAGTTGAGTTTCTATTTCAGAAATGATACCCTGATTTTTAATTTGTAATTCTCCAAGCCTATTGAAATTATATACCTCCAATGCTTACTCCAACCCAGAAAGCATACATTAGGAAGGAAGAGAGTTCACCCACTGTCATGTGGGCACTGCCCATCAGCAGCCCTCCTTTGTACAGGACAGAAAGCACAATCAGGTTTCCAGAGAGCCCGGTCTGTTGAAGGAAGAAAAACATAGAAGTCAGAGGGGGTCAAAAACCTAGAATGCAAAAAGCAGGAACATGACCTATAATGTCCTTTTTGCAATTAACTGTCATAGCAAGATTTCCCCAAAATATTAAATCTCACCTGAATTTTGAATAAAAAATACTTTTGAAATATTGCAATATTAAATAAAATAATCTCATCCCCATGGAAAACTAGAAACTATGTAACCCATCAAATTCCCATTTTACTCAATCTACCCAGTTTGCAAAGGAAAAAAGTAGTATTAGAGATTCCTTACCGAGTTAGAGGAAATAAATAAATATCTATTAGTATGTATTTATATATTATCATGAGATGTTCTAAAGTCCTGTATTTGCGACCTGTTTTTACCTTTGCTAGGTGTGGTCTCTGGTAAGGGCAGCCTTCTCTGGGCTACTGTTTCTTTATCTGTTAATCATGGCAATGAGGAATCACCTCTAAAGTTATTTCCAGTTTAAACATATCAAGAATTTGCACTCATGGCAATTTTCTATTTCAGTGTGCTCTTTGAGTTCATTGTGATCAATTGTTTACACTTCCTTCTTGAAACACACTGAGGTTATTTCAGTTCATCCTCAGTAGGTCTCGGACCTGCATCGGAATGACGCAGAGGACATGCTGGGCATGCTGGTGCACACCTGTAGCTCCAGCTACTCGGGAAGCTGAGGCAGGAGGACCCCTGAGCCCAGGAGTTCAAGGCTGCAGTGCGCTATGATCGCGCCTGTGAATAGCCTCCGTACTCCAGCCTGGGCACCGTAGTGAGACTCTGTCTCAAAAGACATTTTTGAAAGAAGAATGATCAGAGGGCCCGTTAAAATAGATTGCTGGCTCCAGCCTGGAGTTTTTGATGAGTAGATCTGGGGTGGATCTGAGTACTGGCAAGGCTAACAAGTCCCCCAGTAAAGCTGATGCAGCTGGTCTGGACCACACTGAGAATCAGTGACGGATCTCATCACGCATTGACTTTTCTCTAATGACATTTACTTGCTTTCCTTGTCTTTCACAACAATATTTTAAAGAAAGTCATTCTTAGTCTTAAAGTAGGATAAAATTATGTTCTACTCATGCCAAGAGCCACAGAATGAAACTCTCTCACAATCATAACGTCTGCCCTTTTCACTCTTTCCAAAATGACATACTTACTGCTCCAAAGAAGCCAGCCCGAGCGAACGCCTCTTTCCTGGCTAACTGCATCACAAAGTCTACCTTGCTGGCATATTTCTCCATTTCAGTCATTTCTTTCCCAAAAGCTCGAACAGTTCTCACATTTCCAATACGTTCCTCAGCTAGCTGGGAGAATAAGAAATACATTTCAGGGGGAGAAAGGCAACATTTTGAGAGTTTCTAGAAGCAAAATTTAAATGTGGTTCTCATTTTAAAGATACTATCAATGGAAAGCCACTCTTGATACATGACTAAGCAAAAAAAAAAAAAAAATGAGGCAGGCACAGTGGCTCACACTTGTAATCCCAGCACTTTGGGAGGCTGAGGCAGAAGGATCACCTGAGGCCAGCAGTTCGAGACCAGCCTGAGCAACATAGCAAGACCCAATCTCTACAAAAAATAGAAAAATTAGCTGGGTGTGGTGGCTCGCGCCTGTAGTCCCAGTTACTTGGGAGGCTGAGGCAGGAAGATCGCTTGAGCCCAGGAGTCTGAGGCTGCGGTGAGCTATGATCATGCCAATGCACTCTAGCCTGGGTGACAGAGCAGAAAAAAAAAAAAAGGTGACAAAGCAGAGTATATAGAACAATCTTATTTGGGGGAAAAAAATATCTATACCTATACACGTCACATATATAGGTAGGTAGAGAAAAACAGGAGAGTAGGTAGATATAGAAATACATTTTCATGCAGAGAAAAAGATACAACGGTTAGACTCCAACATGCTAATAATGTTAATTCTGTAAGATAGGATTATGCGTGCTTTTGTTCTTTCTCTTTGCATTTTCATATTTTTTAATTCTAAACATGTATGGCTTTTGTAACATGAAAATATGTTATTTTTAATTTTTTGAAACACAGTATTGCGCAGCACTGCAAAGCTAGCTTTATTAAATTAATGAAACTCACACTTTCATCCAGTAACTATTTTAAAAACAAGATTAACTTTTTTGTCCTATAAGAAACAGTGATGATGGCTGGGCATGGTGGCTCACGCCTGTAATCCCAGCACTCTGGGATTGCAAGAGGATAGCTTGAGCTCAGGAGTTTGAAACCAGCAAGAGCAAGAGCGAGACCCCATCTCTATAAAAAATAGAAAAATTAGTTGGGCACAGTATAGTCCCAGCTACTTGGGAGGCTAAGGCAGGAGGATCGCTTGAGCCCAGGAGTGTGAGGCTGCAGTGAGCTGTGATCATGCCACTGTACTCTCTGTTGCCTGGGCAACAGAACAAAACTGAGAACTCAAAAAAAAAAAAATAGCGATGGTAAGAAGAGAGAACTTCATATAATGTTTAGTCAAGTTGGGTCTACTTTGAGATGTGGGTAGAAATCTAATCTAGAAGGTAGAGCAGTTCAGGTTTCTGGGATCTTGGGGTTGAACGTGAGGAAGGGAAAGCATTTTACTGAAAAGCCTAAGCACATCCCTCAGGGTTTGCCCTCCGGTATCTTGGCTCTGAGCCCATTCTACTGTGGGAAGGGGTCTTTACCTGAGTGGCTTGAGCCAGGGAATCCTGTGTGACTTTGGTCAGTTTCTGTAGATATCGTCCATAAATCACAGCAATGATGGACATTGGAGGCACCACGCTCAAAACAAAGGTGGCCAGATTAGGTGAGACAAAAAACTGTCAAAAACAAAAAGAGATGTTTGTTACACAGAGTGGCAAGACAGTCTCATTACCCACTACAGGGGGATAGGGGAGTGGTGTTTAAATTAACAGCAGGCTTGAAGGTGCTATTTCCAGATTGTGCATCCTGTTTAGGTGGAACTTTTCAGACATCTTTAATGAAAACCTCACGAATATTCAGCATGCCACGTAAAAGTAATGTGACAGCTGCTGAAAAAAGCATGGAAATATTTTATCCTCAGCCTGATACTACATATATTAGACCATGCCGGTGAACAACAGACAGGAGGCAGGATGGGAGTCCAGCAGGGGGGCCTGTTCTGCTCCACACTGGCCAGCCACACCAGGAGTTTTGTGTTCAAGTCTGGACCACCTCAAGGCACTGAGCAGAGAGCGACGTGTCCCACTGGAATGACCAAGACAGCAAAGTTGCCCAACACCCCTACACCACATGACAAACAGTTGAAGGAGGACTTGAGGGACACGAGTAACAAGTACAAGAGTTAGAGCTATTTTCATGGCTCCGTGGACTGAAGTCAGCAGGATGGATCTGGGCTCAACATAAACGGAAGCTTCCAACAATTGGAGTTGCTCAAAGCATAACCCAACTTCTAGAAGTAACAGTGGGTTTTCCTGTCAACCCTGCAATTTGGTGATTGTATTTTAAATTGTCCCAGCATCTCTTCAACAAATTATTAAAAATCTTCCAAATATCAGTGGCACAGAAAATAGTGTAATCAGTACAAGCCTCTCTTAAATAATGCTAAGGCAAAGTTGCAGACTGAAATGTAAGGTAGTGGATAGATAAAACAACCATTCATTCATTTATTCATTCATAAGTTGTCACTGAATGCCTACGCACAGCAAGCACTATTCTGGGTACCTGGATGATAACCAACCCTCATGGAGTTTTCGTGCAAGGAGAGAGGAGAGATGGGACTTAGACAACAAACAAGTGAGAGAGAGAGAGCATAATTTCAGGTGTCCCACCAAGAGGAAAGAGCAAGTGCACAAAGGCCCTGGAGCTTGGCACCTCCATGGAGGAGCCAGCAGGAGCTTATAGGAATGATCCATTCTGAGCAGATGAGTCCATCAGGGTACCTGGGACGAGCCTTGGGGAGCACGGTCCTATCTCTGATGGTCACCATCAGGACACTCGAGACCAGCAGGGCAGGCCTGACAGTTTTGGGGCCTGAACACAACTTATCTCAAGTGGACCAACTGAAAAGGTGTCCTCTGTGGTAGGCCAGGCACAGTCCCTCAGGACTCTCCATAACCCCGGCGAATTGTTTCAGAGCCACGTTCCTCCCTTCATTCTGGTTCTGTGCTTAACAAATAACCTTCTGATGACTAATGCAGGGTCCTGGCACCAGAATGGAAACATACATCTTAATGGTAGGAGGGAAGGTTCACGATGTAATCAATAAATTGGCAGTTATTGGCAAATTTTAAGTATGTCCAGAAAACTTTGGTATGTCAAACTACTTTTGCAATTGCATATTTTATGAAACCTAAATATAGATCAAGTATTTCCAATGAAAATTCAGCATCTGGATTGAGATGTTCCATAAATATAAAACACATATCAGATTCTGAAATTCAGTTGACCCCTGGACAACATGGGTTTGAACTGCATGGGTCCACTTATATGTGGATTTTCTTCTACCTCCACCACCCCTGAGACAGCAAGACCAACCCCTGCTCTTCCTCTTCTACCTAGTCAATATGAAGACAATGAGGATGAAGACCTTTATGATGATCCATCTCCACTTAATGAATAGTAAATATATTTTCTCTTATGATTTTCTTAATAACATTTTCTTTTCTCTAGCTTACTTCATTGTAAAAATACAGAATATAGTACACATAACATACAAAATATACGTCAATCGATTTTTTTTTTTTTTTTTTTTTTTGAGACAGAGTCTCACTGTATTGCCCGGGCTAGAGTGCCGTGGCATCCTAGCTCACAGCAACCTCAAACTCCTGGGCTCAAGTGATCCTCCTGCCTCAGCCTCTTGAGAAGCTGGGACTACAGGCATGTGCCACCATGCCCGGCTAATTTTTTCTATATACTTTTAGTTGTCCAATTAATTTCTTTCTAGTTTTTAGTAGAGACGGGGTCTCGCTCTTGCTCAGGCTGGTTTCGAACTCCTGAGCTCAAACAATCCACCCGCCTCGGCCTCCCAGAGAGCTAGGATTACAGGCGTGAGCCACCGCGCCAGGCCTTAATCGATTGTTTATGTTATAAGTAAGGCTTCCAGGCAACAGTAAGCTATTAATAATTAAGTTTTTGAGGAGTCAGAAGCCATACACAGATTTTTGACTGTGTGGGGGTTGGTGCCCCATTCCCCATGTGGTTCAACAGTCAACTATATTATGAAAAAATATATAAAATATCTCATTAATAATTTTGATATTAATTACATGTTGGGATGATAATATTTTGTTTATACTGGGTTAAACAAAACATTATTAGAACTAATCTCATCTCCTTCTTTTTACCTTTTTTTTTTTTTTTTTTGGAGACAGAGTCTTACTCCATTGTCCGGGCTAGAGTGAGTGCCGTGGCATCAGCCTAGCTCACAGCAACCTCAAATTTCTGGGCTCAAGCGATCCTTCTGCCTCAGCCTCCCGAGGAGCTGGGACTACAGGCATGCATCACCATGCCCAGCTAATTTTTTCTACATATTTTTTGTTGTCCAGATAATTTCTTTCTGTTTTTTTTTTAGTAGAGACGGGGTCTCACTCTTGCTCAGGCTGGTCTCGAATTCCTGAGCTCAAACGATCTGCCCACGTCAGCCTCCCAGAGTGCTAGGATTACAGGCGTGAGCCACCGCACCCGGCCTTTACTTTTTTACACATGGCTGCTGGAACATGAAAGTCACACATGTGGCCTGCACTGCGTCTCCACTGGCCAGCAGCGCTGGTCTAACAGAAACGCTGGGGCAGGTGTGAGCCACCCAGTTAAAGGAAGGAAAAAGGCCCTGGGAGTGAAGAGAGCTCCCCTCACAGGAACAAGTCTGCTAAGGCGAACTGATTCACTGCTCCGCAGCACCCACGGGCTCCTTCTACCGGAGGCTCTTTTCTGCCCTCGCAGCCTGGCTACACGTTCTCAGAAACCCAGCAACAGCGCAAGAGTCCACTTCCCAGACAATCATTCATTCTGGAGAGCTGAAGGTGCAGGAGGCCATGCAGGAAGAGGCAACAATGCCACATCCCTGCCAGCCTCTAGGACGGTGCTTTTGGTGCCGTGCACTTTCAGAGTAATGAGAACAGCTCAGAGCTTGAGCTCATCTCACGCGTGAGAGGCCTGGCACAGGCCCAGCCCTGACTGGAAGGTACCAAGGGGAACCAGGCTGACATACCATCATACTGATCCCCACGGCAGCCTGGGCCCCAGCCCTGAGCCCATCTGAGAGGTTTTCAGTCACCGAGCGCCCCAGAAGTGCTGTGTCTGAGGACAGGCGGTTAATCAATTCTCCTGTGCGGGTCTTGTCAAAGAAAGCAACTTCCTGCCTCAGAATGGAGGAGAATAATGAAGTTCTCAACCTATTCACAATGCGCTGACCTGCAAAAGCAAACAAAAACGGGCTCGCGTTGGGTACTGTCATCCGTTACCATGAAGGGGCAGCCACCTGCTATGTGTCAACTTGGCCTGGTGTAACCTTGCTGAGCACTGTGTCCCACTGGTGGGAAGAGACTAACTCAAGCCCTGGCATAAGAGTCATGCGTCAGTAACAAACACTGCTTTTCTCCTAGTAACCACAGACTGCGGGCGCTAAGGGGAGGATACAGGGATAAAGTAAATATAACGTGATAAGAGATTTTTTCAATTATTATTTACAAAAAAGTTTTATTATATTAACTTCCAAAAGCTCATTTTGTTCCTCCCTGGCAACCCTGTTCTGTATTGAACCTTCAGTTGGCAGAAACTGGTTAATTATCCACAGAGTATTTTATTAGCCAAATGGGGAGCTACACACTTCCAGTGGGTCTCCTGGGCTCTCTCATTATTGTGATGGTTACTGGCCTGTAACCACGAGGCCTCTCACAGAAATACTGTCAAAGTTACCATCCCGGCTCCTTGAAGCTCCTTGAAGCTGGGATGGAAACTGAATCTGAAGCTCCTCGAAGAAGGCTTGGAAGTCCAGTCTCATGGCCAAGGGCCTTGCTCTCAAACCTCCCATAAGACATATATGGCAATTTCCCTAACTGCTCAATCCCAACCATGTAAAACAAGAGTTAAGAAAGAGTACTTGACCTAAAACAATCCATAACTCCAACGTCTGGCCAAACGTTGGGATTTGTTCCCACTTGATGCGATGTTGGGAAGAGAGGGAGAGAATGGGGCCTCGAGTACATGAACTTCGAGGCCTGAATCCACCCACAGGATTCCCCTATGTGTTCTTTAGGATGACTTGCTCCCTTGACATGAGAGACTGTTACCTGAAGTTTGCATGAGGTAGACACGGATGGCGTTGGCAGCAGCACCACACAGAAACACGCCGCTGAGCCCAATGCAGAGGCGGGTCAGGTTGGTGCTGTAGTCCACAGTGGGGTTGGTATAGATGACATCAATGATCTTCCCCAAGAAGAAAGGGGCGGACATGGTGATGACACTGGACATGGCCAGAAATCCAACCGCAGCTGGAAAACACGAGCACATGCTCACACTCAGGGTGCTGAGGCCAGGCGGCTTCCCTTCCACGTGAGCTGTTTTCAGAGTGTGTGTGTCAATCTCAGGTGCTAGCACTTACCTCCCTTTCACTCCTGGACCCCCGACCCTAGGGAGGAACCAAATGGATCCAAGGTATGGACAAGCAAGGGACTGTATTAAGTAAGCAATTGTGCCCGAGCCAGAGAAGACAGCTTTCCGATCTGATCATCATTTCCTTACCAGGAAATACTGAGAGCCAACCACTGAGCCCCGTCCTGGCCTCCCTCCCTGGCCTCCCTCCCTGGCTCTTGATCTTGGCGTTCATCTTAGGTCATGTTTCTCCTCCATTCGTGCTGTACAGTGTTATCCCTTGGCATATACCTGTACTGTAGTGTGAAGATCAAGCTGTCCAGGTAAAGCCCTTGATGAAGTCTAGCATTTCGAAACACTCTGAATAAACTTGGAGGAAAGCAGTTTCAGGGATCTACTACACACGTAACATATTCCTTCTTAATATTATTGCTTTGGGGAATATCAGCATGATATGAAAATAAATATGAATTCAACTGTTCATAAACCTGACGAACAAAGGTGATAGAATCTTATCAGAAAGAAAAATATTAAGAAAAATCCAATTAAAAATAACACATATTACAGATAACTGCATTCATAAAAGGAATGCACTTTTTTTTTTTTTTTGAGATAGAGCCTTCCTCTGTTGCCCCAAATAGAGTACAGTGGCATGATCACAGCTCACTGCAACCTCAAGCTCCTGGGCTCAAGCCATCCTCCTGCCTCAGCCTCCCAAGCAGCTGGGACTATAGGTGCACATCATCAAGCCTAGCTAATTTTTCTATTTTTTGTAGAGATGGGGCCCAGGCTGGTCTCAAACTTCTGGCCTCAAGGGATCCTCTTTCCTTGGTCTCCCAAATTGCTGGGATTACGGGCATGAGCCACTGCACCCAGCCCACTTGTTGGTTTTTCAAGTTTATGTAAGCACAGAACAGCTCTGAAAGATTAATAACAAACAGGTACCACAGGTTCCTTCTAAGAATGGCATTGGGTGACTGGGGGCAGCGTGAAAGGGAGGCTTCCTTTCCACTGGGGCCCTTTGGAGTTTGGTGCTATGTGTATATATTACCCATGAGAAACCTATTAGGAACCTGGCTGGTGCCCCCAGTACAGAGTCCATGGCAAGGCTCCCAGGTGGGCACAACATGGAGTGAGCCCGAGGAGATGAAGTTCCTAACACACTGCAAACAGCAACTACTTCTCTGTTTGTGGTGTGGTTACTTCTAACACTTCAGTTGAAGGTATTACTTTTATAAAACCTTAATAAAGAGTGCAGAACAAACTCAGTGCCAACAGGACATTGAGCTGACAGAGCTCTAGGAGAAATGTGAGCCTTTTAAGGGGGAACATTTTGAACAATCGCTCTCGCCCCTCCTTTAATATCTCCTCCCCTAAAAGGCCTGCTCTAACCACCTCACTTAAAATACAGATAATACCCTACACTCCCTCTTCACTTGTCTTCTAGACCCTCCCATCTCCCAGCATTCTAAATATTTCACTTGTTAATTGTTATTGTCTGTCTCATCTCTCCATTAGGACATAAAAGATTTTGGTCTGATATGTCACTGATTGCCTACAGTGACAGGCACATAGGAAGAGCTCAATCAATATTTGTTGAATGAATAAATGAACGATTTGAACTTTGGCAAAGCAGGCTGAAAAGTCTATCAGACCAAAGATCTTCAATAACCTAAATAGGAGTGTAAGATCTGGCAGCTAGGAAAGTGCATGTGTCTGGCTCAAAACCCCATAATCACAAGCTAACTGAATAATATAAACCTGGCCAAGGGCCATTTCATTGCTGCAAAGCACCATGCTCCTATGACAGTCTCCACGCAGGACCGAAAGTCCTAAGGGAAAGGAGAGTGTCTAACTCAGGGCTCTGCACAACTCAGCCACGATGAACTGGTAGCTCCAGCAGGAGTCTTTCTGGCAAACTCAGTATGCAGCAGAAAATTCTGTTTTTGTCCTTCATCAGTAGTTACTCTCTCTAGTCTATTCTTTTGCCTTGGCAAATACTCCTGAAAAGTGCCATAAAGGTCCGTTTCTCCCCTCCTCCTCCAGTTTTCTAAATCGAAGCTGTGACTCCACATAAGAATCTGCACGTCACACATGAAATTCCCCATGATTCTGATTCTGAGTCGGTTCTTACACAGTAATGATGCTGATTACAAGGAGGAAGGAATTTAGATGAATCCAAACTCCTTCCAGGATACGCTCTTCACGGTTTTACTTTTTAATAAAAAAAAAATTGTCAGCTTGTTTTATTGCCATTTGCCTCTTTTTCCAATTTGAATGTTAAAAACAAAGTAAAAGATTTTTTCAGTTTTTGGTTAGCTGGATTCTTGTTAATCAAGGTTTTACTGCATATCACTGTCTTCTGACATTAATGAATAATTTAGACTTGCGCCATAAACATTATTTCAGATTCCATACCAAACCCCAGACACGAGTGTACCGCAGCTCTTCTGAAGTTCTCCTGCACCTTTTCGCCAAGATTAAGCCTCTTGGCTTGTCCCCACCCAGCCTGCAACTTCCACTGTTATCGCTTGGCAGGTATCTTCAGCTATGTTACCCTCATTCTACTGAACAATGGCATTCAAAGATGAAAAGAAATATCCTTCAAGAGAAAGGGAACAAAAATCTAAAATGCAGGTAAAAGGGCTGTGGAAGACATTTAGCGCACGGAAAGAGGACAGAGGTTTGGGGGTGGGCAGAGGAAGTCGTACAGTGTGCCTACCATCTGCCAATTGCTGAACATAGGACCCGTCTGGCTGTAACAGGTACAGCTATCCCCAGTGTCACTCAAGGACTAAAAAGGTAGCACTAACAATGAGTCCCCACCATCATCTGAAGCATCTGATATCCCCCAATAATCCTGATATTTCAGAGAGGAAACACAAGCATGGAGAACTGAAGGAACCTGCCCAAAGTCTCCCAGTCCACATAATATAGGACCACATTCTGGACAAAGCCTGTCCTCCTAATCTTCCACAGGCCAAGCAGAAGCAGCAGCATAAGCCTAACCTGGGGTCAGGGCAGGCCAGGGAGCAGAAAGGCTGGTGGGATATTGCAGGAGCAGAGACCTGGTGGGTACAGAGGAAGGAGTGCTGAGAAATAGTTTCCACAATATAAAACAGAAAATAAGGACTTTGTGGCAAGGCAGGCTTAAAAGTGTTTTATGTTGGGGACTGATAGATTTACACTTTTAAATGACCTACTCTGGCTGCAGAGCAAAAAGAGAGGCCAGCACAACCGCAAGTGGGGAGATAGAAAGCTGTTCTGGTACCCTGGAGTGAACTAGGTTGGGGGGCAGAAGGATAAAGCACGGTGAGAAGGATTGCAGATATTTTTCCTCTTTCTTTTGGATTGGGCCTTACTCTGTCACCCAGGCTGGAGTGTAGTAGTACAATCATTGCTCACTGCAGCCTTGAACTCCTGGGCTGAAGTGATCCTCCTTCCTGTTTCCCAAATAACTGGGATTATAGGTGTGCACCACCACGCTCAGCTGATTTTTCTACTTTTTTTGTTGAGATGGGGTCTCCCTATATCACCCAAGCTGGTCTTCAACTCCTGGCCTCAAGTGATCCTCCTGCCTTGGCCTTCCAAAGTGCTGGGATTACAGGCGTGAACCACCGTGTCTGCCCGAGATTAGAGATATTTTTAAGAATCCCACTCTGGTTCTTGGACTCTGGACACGATGACTGGTTGGATTTAGGCAGCAGGTTAGGAGGTCTGGTTC
Source organism: Avahi laniger (assembly GCA_963575035.1). Classification (NCBI taxonomy): domain Eukaryota; kingdom Metazoa; phylum Chordata; class Mammalia; order Primates; family Indriidae; genus Avahi; species Avahi laniger. The sequence continues at coordinate 6,355 of CAUYSK010015838.1, read as the reverse complement.
TGAAGTTGGGTCTGACAGGATCAGAACCCTAGTTCTGCCACCTAGCTATTTAACCTTGTGTGAGTCAATCTACCTCTCTGTGCCTCAGTTTCTCCATCTGTAAAATGGCAATAAATACCTCCCTTATGGAATTGTTGTGAGGAGTAAATTAGACACATATGTGAAGCATCTGGCATAGTGCCCCGCATTAAATAAATAAGGAATAAAAGCAGTATTTTTATTACTACTCTCATCATACAAAAATGGCCTGTGTCTCTGGCCTGGGCCAAAGGTTCACACAGCAGTCCCCCTTGCTGAGACAAGGGACAAAGGACGAAAGGTAGCTTCAGGGAGGAAGGTAACTGGCTTTTTAGATGTGTTGGGTTTGGGGGATTCTGGGAGACACTTCCACAGATGCAGGTGGGCATGACAAGGAACACAGGAGTGGAGGGTGTGTGGGAGATGACAGCTGAGTGAAGGGACCCAGCGTCTGATCTGGACAGGAAAGGAAGGGAGGACATGCGGGCTGACAGATGAGAAGAGACCAGAGGAGGAACTCAGAGAGTTCAGAAGACTCCTCAGGTTCATGGAGTGATCTGGTGAGCAAAGATCCGAGTCGCCACGTGTCTGGTAAAAGGCCAGACATCCTCTGCCCACGCTGTCAGTGTGCCCTGCAGAGTTAGGGGTACCCGCCCCATGAACCCAGGGGGGGCTTGCCTTGGACTGCAGCACTGTCCAACACACACATGATGGGAGCCACCTATATAATTTAAAACTTTCTTGTTGTGCTACATGAAAAATTTTTTTCTAATTGCCATGTTAAAAAAAATACGTAAAATTAATTTTAATAACATTTTATTTGACCCAGTAGATCCAAAATATAATCTGCATGTAATTAACATAAAAATTAGTAAGATAGTTTATATTTTTGCCCCACTGTCTTTTCAGAATCTGATGTGTATTTTACGCTTCGGGCAATTCCAATCAGCCACGTTTCACAGCACAGCTATAGAATGTGAATGTTTTCTCTGAAATAAAGTACTTCCACAGCACAAACATAGCTTTCCATAGCTCTGGAACAGTCCCAATTTCAAAGACTCAGCCTCGCTGCCCCACAGTGCAGACCTCTGTCCTGACTGGGGAACAGCCACTCTAAGCACTCCTAGTCTTCCTGCGCACTGCGCTCACTGGTATTGCCATTCTATTCACTGTGGTCACTTCATGGTCCACCGTCATAAAGCAGAACCACAAACTCAGCAAAAGCTGCTGGCAGGCTTCAGGTTCTAAGAGTGGTCGTGATCTCAAACCACACAACTCTTATCAGTATTTGCAGTGAGAGGAGCCCTCCCAAGTCCTCCACAGGGGAACACGCTGGGGAGAAGGGGGTTGGGTGTGTACTGCCCACAGTCTAACTAGGAACCTGCCCAGGCAGAGTGGGGCAAGCATGCTGCCCCCACCGGCCTACTATACAAAGAAGCTCCAGGCAGTAGCTGTGCTCTAATCTCACAGTACCCTTAAGGGCCTACTCCTAAGACCCTGCCCTGAACCCGGCAAGATGGCTAGAGCCCTGAGGCCTCCTCTATCTCCCAGCACAGCAAGAGGGCTGGATGAAGTACAGCTTATCCCATCAGTCCACCACCAGCTCCTCCTTGAGCTTCTGCATCTTTTAAAAAGATTCCTTCTGGCCAAAGTGATAAGATGAAGAGTTATCAGTGAAAAAGGACTCTAGGGCCACAGCTGTAGGAAGACAGCTGCACATCCTTATGGAAAGCGAAGGGGGGGGACAGCGAAGGGACAGGTTAGAAGACAGCAGTTCCTTTAGAAGAGGAATGGAGATAATGCTAAGGCTGCTCTCAGCGTACGTGTGTAAACATTTCAAATGGTAGACTCTGTGTTTAAAAAGTTTCTGATACCAGTTACTTACCAAAGTTTTCTGGTCATGGTCTAAACGGGCATACTCAGAAAACCGCTGAAGACAGATGGAAGCATTATAATACAAATGAAAAGCTGTGTTTTTGAAAAAGGATTTTGTACTTGGTTTTTCTAAACATTAACAAGTTAACATTGGAATTCCTTCTCTTCAACTCTTTTTTGGTCTCCTGACTTTTACACACACACACACTCAACTGTTCTTTATCTCTGGCACTTCAAAGAGATGTGCCAACATCTGAGGCTGCTCTTAGGATGATAAATTACAAATTAACAACTAACTAACAACTAACAACTAAGAGGGAGTTAAGGACCCCCTAACTCCCTCTTAAAACACACAAATGCCAATGTCCACATTGACTTTAATATACATATATATATAAAATGACTTCTGAGGAAATCATATGCCCTAATAAGGGCTTTTCATCAGATTTCCTCATAACATACAATATGCATTTAATTATCTGTTTAAAAAGCAAAAAAAAAAAAATATTACTGTGCCAACCCTAGGCTTATTTCCTCAAATTATATATTCATAATTTTTCAATTTGGCAGGACAAAATAGCTCCTCTTCTTAAAACAAAAAGAGGTCGAAGTCTGGTGCAGTGGTACACGTCCGTAGTCCCAGCTACTGGGGAGGCTAAAGCGGGAGGATCGCTTAGGCGAGGAGTTCAAGATCAGCCTGGGCAACTTATCAAGACCCCCATCTTAAACAAAATAAAAAGAAGAGGCACAGACCTGCCTTGTTTAAGGTTGTCCCCACAACATACCAGCATGGCAGGACATGTGACGACAGGGACAATGGTCACAGGATAGGCAGTACTGGGCACATGCAGGCACCTGAACAACCTTCTTGACATCTAATATTTCAGAAACAAAAGTGGATTTTCTCATACTTACGGAGTCACACACAGGAGTGGTGGGCACACCCTATAGTGCTTAAGGTCTCTAAAGGCCTCTATCTGGGCTTGGAGGTGTGGTCATTTTTTCCTTCACTTAAGGCACTCTGAGTCCCTGCTCTGTGCCACAAACATGCTAAGAACTGGAGACAGAAAGATGAATCGGACACTGCTCCTGTCTCAAGCAGCTCACTGTCCAGTGAGATCGTCTAGTCTCCACTTTTTAAAAGAGGAAAAGGGAAGAAAAGATCTTTTACATGAAAATCTACACTCGCCTGGGTGCAGTGGCTCACACCTATAATCCTAGCACTTTGAGAGGCTGAGATGGGAGGATCTCTTGAGGCCATGAGTTCAAGACCAGCCTGGGCCACAGAGCAAGAGCCTGTTTCCAAAACAAACAAAAAACCAACTGAATGATGAAATAATTCTCTCTAAGATACCAAGAAGCCTGCTAAGCTTCGTCAGTGGCAAATGAAACCTTGTCACCCTAACTGCTCTCCACCTGGCACACCTACTCTAAACCCCCAATCACTCTCTAAAGCAATGGATTTGTTCTGGTGTTGCACCTGACAACCTCAAAGGCCCTCTTCCAAAGCACTTTCATTACAGTTGAAGGTTTATCTTTAGTCACGTGACTATTTCATTGATGTTTCTCCCCACTAAGCTGGAAGTCCTGGCAGGAACAGGGACCATGTCTTTTTCTGCCAATGTAACCCCAGGCCCAGCACCTAATGAGGGCTCCACAAATTTCTACAGAAGAGAAGAAAATTTAGAGAAATCTCAAAAACTTTTAGATCTTACAAGGCCCTTGCACAGAAACATTCTTCCAATTACGGCTAAAAATGAGGAGCTATAGAAAATTGTTCTGTTTATTTGAATTTTGTTTCTAAAAACATGCATTTGGATTTCTTTTAAACATTACTCAATTACGATTTAGTTGGGTTATGACCTACAGTTTCACAGAGCTTCTATAGTTTGCAGCTCACTGACTGGCCAGTGTTGGCTGTTCTGTACAGAGTGCAGTTAACTTCTTGCTTACCATTCAGAAAGTCAGTAGCACTTAGACTTGTCTAGATTGTTTTGCTTTGCGTTGTGAAAGTACTGTTCACTGCTTGATAAACCTGCCTAAAGCAAATGCGGTTTTAATATAGTGTAAATGCGTAACAACAAAATAGGCATATTTTTGGCTAGAATTTTTTAAAAGGAAAAAAAACCCCATCTCATTCTGAGAATGCTGCCAACACCAAAACAGATGCTCCCACTAAGTTGGTGGGAGAACAGACCCAAAGATTCCAATAACGAGCTACTGCTCCACTTGTATAATGCGTGTCAGCAAGAAAACAAATACACAACAAATCTTCCAACAAGTCCCCAGTTAACCTGAAATCTTGACAACGCTACTCTGAGGTGAGCTCCCTGGCCAGCACTTAGGGTCGGAAGTTCCTGTGAAGCCATCCCATCCTTCCTCCGGGGTTACGAGTGGCCCGAGGAGCGCGGCAGTGACAGGCTCCGCGACAGTGTCCCCTCTCGGCAGGCCCAACTCCGTGCGCGGTGAAGCGAGCAGCCGGGCGGAGGGAAGGAGGGTCGGGCGGAGGGAAGGAGGGCCGAGCGGGAGGGGAGGGCCCTACCTGCTAGCCTCCGGCGCTCGGGGTAAGCCAGCCCCAGGAGTTTCCGGGCCTCTGAGAGCCCGGCCGCCGCGGGGCGCAGCCGCCTGTCGTCCCCGGGAGCCGCCGCCGGCCCGCGCCGCCAGGCCTCGTCCCCCGCCCGGGCAGCGGCTGCGGGACAGCCCGGGAGCCCGGAGCGCGGCAGCCGGGGAGCGCCCGGCCCGGCGAGCACTCCGCACCTGCAGGTGCCAGGGACTCGAGCCCACAGTCCCAGCAGCCGCGCAAGACCCGTGCCGCCGCCCGGGCCGCCGGGACCCCCGATCCTCCCACGGCGCGCGGCCCCGGCACCCTCGAGGAGGCTCGGGCCGATTGGCAGCGGCAGGGAGCCGGAGGCGCGGGAGGCCGGGCGCCCCGGCACGAGTAGCAGCAGCGGCCAGGCAGGGTGGCCGCGCATGGCGCCGCGTCCGACCGGAGCGCCTCAGCCGGCCCGGCGCGCGAAGCCCTAGGACCTCCCGGCCCGGCCCCGAGCGGAGGGCGTGGACGCGGTGGCGCCCGCCCCTCCCCGCCGGCTGTCGCCTGCCTTATCGGGTCGACGCCCCCAGCCCATCCCCGTCCGCGCGGCCCGCACGGGCCCCACCCCGCAGGCGCCGAACCGGACCCCGAGCGCCCCCCACGGCGCACCGGCAACGGAGCACCGTGCGCGCCGCCGGGAGGGCGGCTCGGGAAAGCCAGAGGCGCTACTGCGCCTGCGCACTGCTGTTCAGGGAGCTTTTTCGCGCTCCCTCGTCCACTTTGGTATGAACTTGGGAGCGGTGCGAGCCCTTTCTCACGCCGGCGGACTCGCGGAGCGCGCAGAAGCGACCGCACGAATCCCGGCGCGAGCAAGGGCCGAGGACTGCGCGCTGGGCTCGTCAGCAGCCCCGGCGACCCGAGCAGGCGGCTCCGCCGCGCGGGAGCACAGGGCTGCGGCGCGGTTCCGCAGGCAGTGTGGCGAAGGCGGCCGGCGAACAGTGAGACTGGCACCTGAGAAGGGGCCGTGTCGTAGCGTGAGCAGAGGCCGAAGCCGGAGTGCGGCGCAGGTCGGCACACGCGCGTGGGAAGACAGAGGGACGGTCTCAAAGCTCACCGGACGCTATGGCGACCTCATAGTGGAGACGTGTGTGCCTGGGGCGCAGTGGGAGCACCGGCCCGATTCTTTAGCGAGTCGTGGTTGAGGAAGATGGATGGATTTTTGTTGACTCCTAGATGTTTTTACTGGACCTGGGCAGGGGTACTCGCCTCAATTGCAAAAATTATGGGTTCACAAAAAACAAAAACAAAAACAAACAAAAACCTCAATAATCAACATAAATATTGTAGTGCAAAATTTTTTAAAAATAAAAAATGCAAAAAATCCATAGTAAACAAAATATCAAATTATTTTTTCTTTTTTTCAATTCTTTTTTTTTTTCAGCATATTATGGGGGTACAGATGTTTAGGTTACGTATGTTGCCCTTGCCCCCCCTCCCCTCCCAAGTCCGAGCTTCAAGCGTGTCCATCCCCCGGATGGTGCACAAAATATCAAATTTTAAAATGCAGGCTCCACTCCTGAACTTGCACAATCCTGCCTCTCATCCTAATCCCAGCCCTGGAAACTTTATTTATAAAAGCTGGCAGTTAGCAGTTAGCCTTAGTTTGCTAATCTGACTTTTTAAAAGTTTGCATTAAAATGAATTTTGCATTATTTGTCTTGATTACTGAGACTTTTTAGCACCTCCTTAAATTTTGTCCCCAGAAGAATTCCTCAAGCATATATATGGTCTTGGTTGGGCCCTGGTAGGTAAGGAGTGAAAAGAGTGAAATGACAGAAAGATAGTGTAGGGTAAATCTGGCCTCATATGCACCTGTGAAGTGAGAGGGGAGCCTGTCCTTTTCTAAAATTCAACCTCTTAAACCCAGGAGGA